>JAHLJS010000307.1:0-250000 GCA_038502445.1 Eremochloa ophiuroides
TAGGTCACAGCGTAATGCAAGTTTGATATGCAAGAATATTATGAATGGGAATGGGTTGGGTCGATCCATTGGATAGTTAAACTGACTAAAAAATGGGCCATGATTAATAGGGGTCGGCCCTAAATTCAAATATTAATTAGTCAAGGACGAGAACCTATTGACCCTATGGATACCATATGTTAACCTTAATTTATTAGTGTTCTTTTTTTTTAAGAAATACGGTTGGTCATAACTTGCATGATTGTCTTGGAAGTACCATGAGGAATATCATATTTTTGGAAGAGAAAATTGATAAAATTGAAATTATGGTTCAGCTGCAAACAGATTTAATTTGATGCATTGTATCTTATCTTTTCAAAAGGTGTTGATGGTATTCATGGTTTATAATTGTAGAAAACAATAAACCATCGAAGCCATAGAATCCAAGGAGGTGTTTGGTTCAATTATTTGAGCCCAGTAACCATTCACGGGGCAAACAGGTATCTTATCTCCAGGAATGATTGCAGCCCAGTATAACATCGTTCCTGGAGTCAATCCAAACGTCCGCGAATTAAAGAACACTACTACCAGTTTGTACGACATGGTATAACATCGAGAGTTCGAGACAGTGCTGCCTCCGCCCGCGATTCTTCAATTCAGGTGTGTTTATGTGGGAAAAAAATTTGGCTTTGGATACTGTATCATTTTTATTTGTATTTTTATTTGTTTTTGATAATTTTTGTCTAACTATGGACTAATTAGACTCAAAAGATTCATCTCGATATGTACAGACAAACTATACAATTAGTTAATTTTTTTACCTATATTTAATATTCTATGTATGCGTGCAAAGATTTGATATGACAGAAAATCTTGAAAAAATTTGGAGGAAGTTTGAGAACTAAACGGCTCTTTCGCTGCCGACCTTTCATGAAGCAGTCGGTTTTGTCACGGCTCCTAATTGATAAATGCTACTCAATCTCAGTATTTGCTTTGACAGTTAAGGGTCTGTCATCTTGAATGGGTTGTAGAGCTTTTCTTATACTAAACGTCCCGAAAGAAGAGAGAAGGGCTGGAAAGAAGAAAAGAGCCTCCTCCAAAGGCAAGGATGGAAACAATAATATTCGTTCTTGGCCAATGCCAATATCAACAATCAGATCTTTGAGAGTCCATGGAGCTTCTCCGCTCTTAGTTTGCTTTATAGTTTCATTAAGGCGGGGGCGTATGTGTCTTTCCTCTGCCTGATCTACACCTTCTTCGCGATCCTTCTCTTACCTCTACCGACAGGTGGCTGGAAGAAGCCGTGGATAGAGTGGGCCCATGCCGGGTTGGACCACACCACAGGCAAAAGTCCTTCCACCAAGTACGTATAATTGGCCTTTAAGAATCCGGAACTAAAGGTCTCAATCTTCTGTCTCGGTTCAATAATCGGGATTAAAAGTCTGAGCAAACTAAAAAATAATTTGTGTCCCATGAGATTCAAACCCAAGATCTCGTGCATAGCATGCGCGTGTCTTACCACCCACCTATACAGCACATGTGATCATATATAGGATATTTGCCATTTGAACTAACCCGCAGATGACCGTTTAGTCCCCGTTCGTAACACCAACCAGAACTAAAAGGACCTTTAGTCCCGGTTCATACACCAATCGGGACTAAAGGGTCTACCTTTAGTTCAGGTTAATGTTACGAACCGAGACTAAAGGGTCTATGTCTTTAGTCCCCGTTAGTAATATGAACCGGCACTAATATTTAAGCTTTAGTCTCGATTGGTGTTACCAACCGGGACTAAATATCTTTAGTCCTGAACATAATAAAATATCAGGACTAAAGCCAAAACTTGTTGCGACCAAAAGCCGTTTCCATACTAATGCACGGCAAGAGAAGGGTGACCGGAACAGGAGAAGGGAGCTAGTAGTTGAAGGGAAGACAAGGCTCGTTCCGTGCGACTCCACAGAAGAGTACGCTCGCTAGAAAAGGCAGCCAGCTTAAAAACGCTCTTTCTTGCTCAAAACATGCCGTAGTTCCTCGCTTTGACCAGATACGCTATTTCTTTCATCTATCACTGAAAGGCCTATCGTATCCCTTTGTCTAGACCGGGATCGAAGGCCAAATCCTGATTTCGTTTTGCTTCTCCCGGTCGACTTGTCTAGCCCAGGAACAAGTGCGAGCGCTAGTCTTGTTCAAGCGCGGGCGTGGCCCAGTAGCATCTCCTGTATGGCCGCCGTTGGCTTTTTTTTTTTTAATTTCTTTTTTCATTCCCTTCTACTATTTCCTTTTTCTTTTCTTTCTTTTCATATTTCATGGCTTTTTAATTTTCTATTTGTTTCCTTATATATTTAGTTTTTCCTTTTATTTTTTCATTTTATTTTATTGGTATTTTATTATAATTTTGTTATCTTTTTCTATTTTAATTTTTAACTTTGTTTAGATTTCCTTTTCTTTCTTTCATTCATTTATTTTCCTTTTCTTTTTTGGACTTTTATCATTCTTTTTCATTTATTTATTCTTTTAATATATTTATTTACTCTATTATTTTTTATTCCCTTTTCCCATTTTTGTTTCCTTTTCATTGCTTCTATTTAGTTTTTTACTTTTTTTATTTTCATATGTTTTATTTTTAAACATTTATATATCTTAAAATTGTTTATATGTTTCATTTTTTATTTATAGACACATGTGATGTTCATGTAGTATTTTTTGTAATGTATATGTGTATTTTTTTATTCCCGCTAGTATAAATGTGATGTTGTACGATGTATTTTGTGGTGTTCAATAAGTATGCATGGATGTTCACGTAGTATACATGCCCTATGATGTACTTTGTGATATTCACGCAATATGCATTGATGTTCACGTAGTATACATGAGACGTTCTGTGACGAAATTTATGATGTTTGGTAGTATGCATGTGATGTTTTATGATTTATTTTGTCATGCTCACATAGTATATATGTGACGTTCTGTGATGTACTACTTAATATTCGACGCAATATACATGTGATGTTCTATAATGTATTTTGTAATGTTCATGTAGTATAAATACGATGTTCTATAACATACTTTTTGGCTTTTGCTTTATGATTTTAAATCTTTTACTAATATTTTCTATTTACATTATTCTTATTTTATTTTGGGATATTTATGTAATAAGGGAAATTAGATACTCTCTTCCCTACCTTATTTTCCATGTTTCCTGAAATTTCTGGTGGTTTAGTGTAAGAATATTGTTCTTAGGAAGGTTGGATGCTTCATTATTGGACTTTAAATGGTCTGATGCAGTTAATAATAAAATTACTTCACAAATAGCACAATCATGCATGTGGTGCAGTAGTGGTGCGTGACAATTTTGAAGCAACAGGTCATGTGTTCAAATCCAGCTATGGACTAAGTTTTCCTCTCTCCTAGGTAAGTACTGATGCGTTGCAACGGGATAATACCACGATAATATATGTATGAGTGCGTGTTATATTGTACCTAAAAAAGATATTGCAATCATGATATTTTGAACATCAATATTTAATAAGTCTTTACGAAGAATATATAAAGGTTTAAGCATGGCACACTGCTCATTGTTCCTTATCATAAAATCTATATGTTACATAAAAGCATATTATACAATTAAAAAACTGATCTCTCAATAGTTTGACTAGGAGAACGTGCTTTGCACGGACACGAAGCTGCAGCTAGTCACCAATCGAAGACAACCTAAAAGATTCTCAAGTCCAAGATGCGGCATTTGACTTCTTGCAACTGAAGCATATACGGCTGAAGCTATAATTACAAGTATCCTGCATATAAATTGTTTGTTAATTTATAAAATTAAAATACTAATAATTATCTTGAATAAAGTTAAAGTACCTCTTACGTTCTTTAACATCGACTATAGTCAAATTTAACTTTTAGCATCTGTTGTAGCCACCGTGCCAATACGTTCCATGATCTGAAACGGACCAACATAGCGCGGGCCGAGCTTGCCCTTGGCACGCGGCTCCAGGGTGCACGTGGGGTGGTGGAGAAGGTGTAGCCACATCCAATCCCCTGCAGCAAACTCCACATTGCAGTGGTGAGCAGAGACGGATCCACTATATATAAGTATTGATGTCACTTGACATCAATGACTTTGTAGAAACATCAAGTAAATATATGGAAAAATCAATAAGTAGCACTTATAAATAAGTAAATAATCTATGTTCTATGTAGGAGCGATATCAATAATATTTTTTTCTAGATCCATCCCTGGTGGTGAGCATCATAGTAATACTTGGAAAGCTGCTGTGCCTGAAGGAGACGCTCCTGGACGTCCGCCAAGAGCTCGTCGCGCTCGCGGAGGCAGTTGTTGCACTAGTACATAACTCATTTTTAGCAATGCCCCTGTTGACGGTGGATAACGTCAACTTTTATTAGAACTTTACACACCAAAGGATACATGAATACACACTAGTCTAGGGTTTTAACTGACAGTTTCCACGAGTTTTGCATGTTCTGCATTTTCCAGGGGCTATTCCAGAAAAGCATAAAAGAAGGGTTAAAGAGCATAAAAGACACGAAACTTAACTGTGAAGGAAACATCGTTATCGGGACGTGGGAAGAGTGTAGAAGACAGCCGAAGCAACCTGGGGCCGAACCCCTGCAAGGTGGGGCCGGCCGGCCCTGGGGTGGGGCCGGGTGGCGCCCCCCCTAGGATTTCGCCGCCGCCTTCCGGAGTCTTCTTCCACCGCCTCCCACGATGTATTTCGGCCCTTATTTTAAGTCGGTTTGATCCTACGGCACACTTGCACCCCATCGGGCTATAAATAAAGGGGCAGACCCCCCTCCCTGAAGCATCAAGTCATTTGGAGATCAAGCCATCCAAAGTCTCTCTAGTTCATCAGAGCTTCTCTAGTTCATAGCTTTAGCCTGGTTAGATTAGAAGTAGAGGAGTTCTAATTCTTCAGCGGGATCTGAAGCCCCTGGTGTTTGTCTGGAGTGCGGAGTTCGGTATAGTTCTAGTTCTTTTCTCTTATTGTATTTAACATTATGATTTGGGAAACATTATTCTTAATCTTATACATGTTCTTAATTGCAATAGTCATTGTTCACTTTGATTATATGTCTAGCATAGTTAGTTTGATCCTATTGAATTTATGGAATTGCTCGTATAGCGTTCGTCCAGAGATATCGTGGATGAATGATTGGCAGTATGTAGACGTGGTGTTTAGATATCTTGCTTATCTACGAGTGCACCATGATGTGCCAGGTCGTGTGGTAGTTCGCGTAGGTGACAGCTAGATTGATTCCTCTGTAGTCCATCCCCCGTACGTAGGACGAGCAGAGCACGGTCGCGAAGGAGGTGACCCTTGTGTCTTAATATCCTCATTAGATGATGCTCCTTTACATTTAATCATGATGTAGGTAGAGCTAAACAAGGATTGCTAGATGTAATTGCACTAATCATAGTATTCATTGACGTAGTTATAGAATTACTTTAGATATTAATTCCTTTATCTATCCATTGGCTAGCTATTGTTATGACTAGATGAGCTCTGATATTTACCTATTTATGATGATGACTGATCATGTTTATCCTATATATCTTTATCATGTGACTTATCCCTGCTATGAGTAGGATTATAGTTATGGTTTATCTTTTACATTAGCAGTATAAGTTGTAGATATAATTTAAGTACTACTAGACCTTCCCAGTGGTATAAATATAAATCGACAACCTGGTGATACTCTAGGTAAAATGCTATAATGGTATAATTATCTGTCCCCTTGCAGAATTGTCCTTTAGTTCATATTCTTATATTTATTTCTGCCTAGTCACATGAAATACTAGATTCATTTAATACTTTATTCCTAGCTAATATAATTAGGGATGATAACCTAGTTCAATGCTTAGGGATATTGGTGAGAGATAAGTGGCTAGTTGCTAATGATAAGTTAATTTAGTACCATGTGTTTTTAATGTTGTTAAATAGTGATGACGTTAAAATTACCATCAGCCCCTAGTTTGTATCAGAGGTGGTTAAATTAAGAAAACCGGAAGCACCGTAGTTTTGTAACCGCCTCTGATGAACCATTTTTAGGGGCGGTTAAATTAAGAAAACCACCCTTGATAATAGATTCATCATCAGAGTTGGTTCTCTTAGGTTAACCGCCTCGGATGGTCCAATTTTTAGGGGTGGTTCCACTAAGAAAATCGCCTCTAAAGATCCATTTTCAGGGGCAGTTGACATAAGACAACCGCCTCTAAAAATAGATACAATCAGAGGCGGTTCTCTTAAGAGAACCGTCTCTAAAGATCTATTTTCAGGGGCGGTTGACATAAGACAACCGCCTCTAAATATCAATTTGTATAGGCGGTTTTTAAGGAACTGCCCCTAAAAATGCTCCCATAATTTGAGTCTTTCTTCCTTCTCGAGACAACGCTCACCAGAGCTGCTCAACTCACTTGGAGGGCGTGAAATTGCAAAAAGAGAGTTCTGCCGTTGAACCCCTGAGGGAGTTGGATTTGAGAGGTAAGTTTGTCGCATCCTTTTAACACTTTTCAGTGCTTTACATATATATTTCTTAATTTCACTATGACATTGGGTAGAGACATAGATGGAGACATGCATCCATGGTCATGGATGTACAGAGGAAAAAGACATGAAGGTTCCTAGATACAAGCTGTGAATGGTTTCATTGAAGTTGCTAAAAGACATGCCTTGATTATGCAGACCAAGGACATCTATTGTTTGTGTTGTGACTGTCGGAACCGTATAGTATGCCAGGATCCAGATATGATAAGATCGCACTTGGTAAGAAGGGGTTTCATGGAGAACTACGAGATTTGGGATCATCATGGTGAGAGAAGAAGAGAAGACTCAGCAGTCAACATTGGAGCATTATTAGATGCACCAGAATTAAGGAAAGATGACGATGGCGGCCATGGCGGCATGCATGATGGGACACCACATGATGACCTTGCAAGAGAATGTGGTGGTGCTGGTGGGGATGGGGAGGATGATGGTCAACACAATGACGAAGATGAAGAAGAAGCCGATGACTACCTGGAAGATATGCTGCGCAACGTAGGACAAGAATTGCTATTGAAACAAGGCCTAGACAACTTGGAGACGGTGCGGTAGGCAAGGAAAGAACGTCTGTTACCAAAGGAAATGGGTTGTGAGAGAAGATGGTTGAAGCTGCGTTTTGTGCTGGACATTGTTGGTGGTCCTTATGGATAAATTTTATACCACCAACTTAGACTAAAAAGAGGATTAACAATCATATTCTAGCACATATGCCTTTACTACTAACAAGTTCCACTTGTACCCCTAGCATTCATGTTTTACAGGTTTTATGGCATAACAAGTGGAAATACGCATCAACATGAAGAAAGTGCAAAATCAAAAGACGAATCCAACAAATGCGCAACCAAAGAATACTAAAGAAGCCCACCTTCAAAGCGTAACTGGATCCATCCGCAGCCAAGGGAGAGGCCCAGGTCCAGGAAGCAACTGACCACCCGAAGGCGGTGGCCAGTTGCCACCTCCCAGGGACCAACCGCCCCCGGGGGCGGCGGCCCCCCAGATGGCACTTCCCAGGCCCATCTTCAGCCACAATATTCAAGGCGGTTTGATGACGGCGGTTTCGCCTGCTTCCATGTTTAGAATGCCCAAACCGTCATAGTTTCAATATAAATAGAGGGTGCTCCATCCCCTTCAACACACACATCATTTTGGAGTCATCTACCTCACACCTCTCACTTGTATCTTTAGAGTAGTATTAGTAGTTTGTGAGCAAGGCGAGAGCTGTAAAGGAGAGCTTGTCTCCTTGGAAGAAAAAGATCATCTTGGTATGAATAGAATTCGGTCTTCTTCCATGAGCAAGTTCTTCTCATACTTATATGATTATGCATATGAATTAGAGTCTAGTTATGATCTTGTTATGAGCATAGTATATGAGCTAGAACATAGTTTATGTATCATGTTCTTGACTTGTTCATCATCGTTCTTCATTGTTCATCAAATTAGTATGAATAGAAGAAGAACTAGGAATGAGGTGATGGTTCGTCGTGCTGTCATGGTTGCTCTTAACCTAGCTTGTCAATCCGTAGGGTTGGGGTCCGCGGGGGTTAGGAGTTGTTTCCAAGTACGTGAGCATGGTGTTCAGGTATGCGGAGATCGGCGGATGTGTCGGTATCCCACGGGCAGAGGGGTAGGTGGACAGGTGGTGACAGCCCTGTCCATCTCTAGCATTCCCCCACGTTCGGATATTGAGTAGGAGTTCGTAAAGTCTCTATCGGCTGGCAGACCAGCTGCGGGGATCTCCCTATCACCCCAGACTTAGTCCTGATACTATAACTACTAATTAGATGATTTGCTAACAGTTCTTTGCATAATTATATATGACCAATGCCTGCTCAGTTAGATATATTCTTTTATTCTTTATTTTCCTTTTATTCCTTGAGGTTGATCCATATGTGTGTCCACTATCTTGAAATTATGTTTTATTCCTGTTTACTCTATGTCTACCATTGCACTCAATAAGTGATCATGTTTACACCATGCTTGATGCATATTGCCCTCCTACGGGAAATTATAAATACGACACCCTACTCACGGGTTGAAATGCTACAATGAAAGTTCTATGCACTTGCAGAGTAATCTTATTCCTTATTGAGCTATCGATTGGTGTACCTAAGTACCGTTACTTAAGGATTGTAATTCTTGTTGCACAGCACGGCGCCGTGCCACAGTTTTGCATATCGTAAGTAATGACGGTTAGGAAGGCCAATCCGGCACTTCTGACTGCTATTACCAGACTGCATTACCTAGGCCGGCGCCACTAAGGGCCAAGGATTACCTTTTTGAAGTAATGGTGGTTGGGAATGTCAACTTATGTTTCTAAGTATTATTATTAAGGACGGACCTTTAGTCTATCTTTAGTAGTAATGCTAAGAATCGCCAACAACCATTTCTAGCGCCGTTGCCGGGGATGGACTTTTAGTCTATCTTTTGTAACGACGTTAAGAAATGCCAACAAGCATTTCTGGCGCCATTGCCGGGGAGGGCAAAAACATCTAAGCTGGCATAAACATTGATTACAAAATAAGTATCGGTAGACGTAGGTTAAACAGGCTAACTTCGCTGTTTTCTTCCTCTTTTTATTGGAATGAAAACAGGATAGTGTATGAGCGGTTTTGCTCTGCCGAACAATTTCATCAGCAATCCGGAAGTACTCCTAAGGAAGAAAAGGTCTCGTACCGTTTCTTCTTCTGCTACTCCATCGGCAGATGAATCGTTCATTTCCGCACCATCCGCTACTACCATCATGGCCAAGACACTCCGTGACTACTCCATCCCTTCTGTTGCCAACATGCCTGTTGGGCCCGCTGTCAACATCAGAAATGAAAATTTCAAGATCCATACAGGCCTTATCTCGATGGTGCAGGCAAGCCAATTCTGTGGCTTGCCAAGCGAGGATGCAAACGCTCATTTGCAACACTTCCTTGAGCTGTGCGACATCATTATCATCAAAGACGTCGCACAAGACAGTATCAGGCTCCGCTTGTTTCCTTTCTCCCTCACGGGGAAAGCGAAACAATGGTTCTATCAAAATAAGGAAGCCGTCAACACGTGGGACAAGTGTTCCGCAGCATTTCTCACCAAGTTCTTCCCCATGAGTAAGACCAGCGCTCTAAGGGGAAAGATCTCAAACTTCCAGCAATCTTCCCTTGAATCTATCCCCGAAGCATGGGAAAGGCTTCAAGAGTACATCTGAGCCTGCCCTCATCATGGAATGGAAGATTGGCTCGTGCTCCAAAACTTCTATGAAGGCCTCACGGCCATGTCAAAAGGGCACGTAGATGCCGCAGCTGGAGGTGCATTCCTCTCTCTCACCATCGCGGATGCAACTGCACTCATTGAAAAGATGGTGGCCAATCAGAGTTGGGGAGAAGGAAGAAAAACACAAAAAGGCGCGCATACTGTGAAGGAGATGGACTTGCTTGCCGCAAAATTCGACTTGCTGGTGCAAAAGCCGGATGATCGTGCTACCAACCCTACCATGAGTACCGTCCAGGCCATGGACTCACATATGACGTGTGAACTCTGTGGGAACGTTGGCCACTCGGGGAACAACTGCCCCGAAATCCAAGAAGAAGCTTCATATGTCAACAATGGGTTTCGCCAACCACAGCAAGGTAATAACGGGTGGAACAACCAACACCGCCCGCAAGGTAATAATTTCAATTCAAATTACAATTCAAACCAACCTTCCTTAAAAGATCTCGTTCTAAGACAAGCTAAAATCAATGAAAGTTTGAACAAAAAGCTATCCTTCAATGATAAAATGTTTGAAAATCTTTCAATGATAAAATGTTTGAAAACATAAATGCCAAGCTTGAAACTTTGTCTTCTTCTATTTAAAATCAAGCAAGTTTTAATAAAATGATAGAAACACAAATGGCACAAATAGCTGCTTCTATTCCTGTCAACAATGTGGGAAAGATCCCGGGGCAACCTGAGGCTTCTCCCGAGTTTGCTCATGCAGCTACAGATCAATAAAGGAAGAAGAGTCTTGCCAACAGACTATAAAAGTTGAGCCCTTGCCGAAAGACATCGGTAGTTATCTAAAAATAAATATATAAATATCTGAAAGGGCCCGCACTTCATTCATGCTTTGGGGAGGTGTCCTCATTCAGGTATTGTATCTTAGCCTTTTGAAATAATAATAATAATAATAATAATAAATATCTAATTTATATATATATATTTCATAAAATTATTTTCTTGCATTCAAAAAGGATTTCCTTCTAAAAATTACAAAATTTTATTTTTAGTCCAAAATAAATTCTTCTCCAAAAATTCTATAAAAAAATAATTTTCTGAAAAAATAAATTTTGTTAAGTCTAAATTTTTTTTTAAATAATTTTTGAAAATCAAAAAAATTTCAAATAAAACTTGTGGAAAATCAAAAAAACTGGAGCAAAATTTCGAATGGGAGTCATTCGTAACCGGCTACACATTAGAAATAGCCGTTAGAGGGGGCTGGAAAAAAATTGGACCAAACCGGCCCTGTCAGGGTACCGGCCGGTCCCAGGGGCGACCGCCCCCTGGCCAACGGCTCTGCGGCACAGCCTTTTGCTAACGGTCACTAGCCGTTGCAAGGAGCACTCTCCCGCCTGCGATCAGCTCTATAAATACCAGAGCATTCGGGTGGAGCTCCTCACCCCTCTCATTATCACATTTTTCACTCCCTCCATCACTCTCTTGCACCACCATTCTCCAAGCAATTCTCCACAAAGTTCAAGTGCAAGGAAATCCTGCACAAACCTCTTCCACTCCCATCACAAGTCAAGTTCTTGTGCCAAGCTCACCATGAGTGGGATCGGAGGTCGGATTTCCAGCATGTTCCGGAAAGGCCATCGCTCTCGTGGGGAGTCTAGTCAAAGTACTCCCACACGTGGGGAGAGCCCGCTACATGAAGAAGAGGAGGCGCCAAGAGGCCACGCCATCGACGAGGCCGATGCTCCCTTCATCGACTTGGAGAGCGAGCGAGAGATGCAAGCATACAACCTCCTCAAGGGACGCAAATTTCTGCATACATCGGCTTTCGACCCACACTTCCTCCAGCAGACAGGTATGAATGACGAATTTAATACCATTTTGAAAACGTTGGTTGGAGCCAAGTTGCCGCCGTGCACGAACTTGGGTCTCGTTTCTTGACCATCCAAATCTTGGGTACTTTACAAATTGTCGATTATGGTATTACCTTTCGCTGCTTTGGGAAAGAACATAGCCTTTACTGGAAAGATTTTGCTACACACTTGGGTTTTCATGAGCGATGCTCCGTTGATTTGGGTTTTACTCTTTCGGGATATCAGCGTCATACTTTTTGGCACTTGATAACCAGACAAAATGTGACTGGAAAATTCCAACCCAACATCAACACCATCCACCATCCTTCTCTAAGGCTTATGTATAAATGGATTGCTAATTCTTTCTTTCCTAGAGAGGACACTCACCATGCTTATGATATTGAGCAGCAGTTGCTTTATGCCGTGCTTAAAAAAAATTAAAGTCGCTCCTGTCTATGACATTGTTAAGCACTGGTTAAACTCTTTTAAAACTTCCACACCAATTATGTGCACTTCACTCATCACACGTCTTGCTGCTAGTGTTGATCCTCATGGTGCTAACACTATTGTTTATCTCTCCATTCCGCGCATTATGATCAATGAGTATTATTTTACTCAAGCTCATAATATAAAACGTGATGACTTGGGAACAAACCTAGTATTTTATTATCCGGGATATATAAACAAGATTCCGTTACCTGTCACACCCAATTTTAAGGATAAAATTGAATGAACCAACTTATGTGCGCCTAAGGATCAATCACACACATAAGCGACAAATTACATAGTACCATCACAAGGTTCAATATATAACGAATAATATCACAGAGTCATTACATTAATAACAGCGGAATAATATAGATAACTCTCTCGCGAAAGCTCCAATCCACAGGGAAGTAGTTGACTGGTGAATACAATCCTAATAATCCTCAGAGGGATCATCATAATCATCTGTTACCCATCCGGGATTTTTATCCAAATATGAAAAATAAAGCAAGCGTAAGTACATGTCGTACTCAACAAGAATAGCACGGGTTTATGAGGCTCAAATAAGGCAAGACACTGGTTTGACAGCGGTTGCTTTTAGTTGATCACATTTTAGCAATTGAGTAGCAGCAATAGAATATACCAAGGAACAAGATTCGCATGATCATATAAACATGATAATTAATATGGAATAAACATCAATAGAAACTTCAAATAAATCAATATTAAATTAGTTAAGTTCCTGTAAGACGTCCAAGGCCGCTCGTGACTGTGAGCGCGGCTGATATATCAGTTTTACACTCTGTAGAGGTTGCACACTTTCACCATAAGTCGTGATTCCCATATGCCAAGGGTCATGACTCCCATGTCACCTCACCAAGGAAGTGCGGCAGGGTACACTATGAAGTCTTTCAAAAGCCTTCCTAAGATGCCACTAATCAATCCGGGCGCAATGGCAAGGGGTGGTAGAGCCCTCCTTCTAGCGGCACACACACGCAGCAGTACACACAAAGACAGGAGCCGCAAAACAACCAGCTCGGTAAGGAACCTTTCAAGATTAACAACATAATAGAAAGTAACTTCATACTTGACTAAAGTCAGAGCCATATGACCCTCATGGTTGCGCTGTAAGTCCCGGTGTCATACTTACAGTTAAGTCCTTAGTCCATGTTGTTAAAAAGCATCTTTTAATCCTTATTTCATAATTAATTAATCAAGTTCATAAGATCATGACATCATCAAGCACTAGCATCACTACTTAAATGCAATCTCATAGGTAACAAGGATCATGTGATCAAAACTTAGGAATAAATGCTGGGGTTGCCAAGGTAGACACATGCATCATGAATTTAATGATTAAGGTGAATAGGCAACAAGGATGATCCATGCTATACTTGCCTTGATCACAGTGATCCTGAGAATTTGGATCCTCAGCGTACTCTTGATCACCAACGTATTGCTCACCGTCTGAACTCGATCATAAAATCACCACAAATCATCGAGGCAATCATACACGAAGCAAACAAAATCTATATTAGAAACAGTACACCAACAGTGGAAAAACAGATTGAAAAGTGTATAAAAATAATCTACGTGTCGCTACGATTCCAACGATATAAAGATCACGAAAATCGGAGTTCAAACGGGGAAGTTATAAAATAAACAAGTTTTACTTTAATAAAATAATAGATTAAATCTAATCTTGAATTTTAAAAGTTGAAAACATGTACAACAGTAGCATCATTAGATAGATTACGAAATTACGAATCTAACGAAACTTGAACGGATTAAATCGGAGCTAAAACGAATATTTTATGGCCAAAATAAACTGAGTGGCAAATCTGTAAATATTGAAAACGTATTTTTAAATCTAACCCGAGGAAAATACGTCTTCAAAACAGGAAGGCGTAATCCAAAGGAATACGTTTTGGGCTGCGGGTTGAGAGGTTAAAAACTCGGGGTCTCTTTTGAATAAAGGCCGGCAAAAGGGTATGGAGGGATTTGGGCCGTCGGATCTGAAACGGACGGCTTGGATTAGAAACAGAGAGAGGAGGGCGGTACTGTTCGCCGGAGCACGGCGGCCGGCGGCGGCGCTCTCGCCAGAGAGGGCGATTCTAGGGCTAGGAAGCTCGGTTTGCCTCGGGATTTGGTCGGGGAGCAAGAGGGTGGATTAGAGAACTCGATTAGGGTATCGATTTGGACAGAGGAGGTTCGAGAAGAACGTGGCGAGCTCGGTGGCGGACTATGGCGGCGGCGAAGCTTGCTGTCCTGGCTACAGCGCACGAAACCGAGGAAGAAGGGGTCGGGAAGGTCCCTGACCTTGCTGCGAAGCTTGGAGAACAACCAATTTCGACGGAGAGGCTCCTCGTTGGCAAATTTGACGGCGACGGCGGAGCACGGGGCGGTGGCGGCTCTGTGGCTGCGGCTAGGGCAAGATTGGAGGTGGCGGCTTGCGCTGGAACTCGTGGGGAGAGAGGCAGGGGCTCGGGCAGTTTATATAGGAGCGCGAGGAGCATGCGTAGGAGAGCTGGACTTGGTTGGGATTCGACCCGGAGGAGGGGGCGCTCGTGCCTCGCGCGGACTCCGACCGGAGAAAGAAGATGACGTTGGGCAGCGGGCCCTACGCGTCAGCGGCAGCGGGAGGGATGGAGCGGGGTGCTACGCTGGAGCTGGGCTTCGGCCTGGCCGGCTCGGCCCAAGCGGGGAGGAGGGGAGAGGGGAAAGGGGAGAGCTGGGCTCGGCCCAGAGAGAGAGGGAGAGAGGAGAAGGAATGGGCCGGCTCGGCCTGGGCTGCAGAGAGGAGGGGAGGGAGTTTTCCCTTTTCTATTTTTTTCAAATCCATTTTCCAAATGAGTTTTCAAAAATACTTTTGAATATTTTGCAATACCAGTAAAGTGAAATCAATACAAAATACATAAGCAGCATGAATGCAACATACATGTGGTTTCCCTATTTTAATTAATTCACAAAAATTATTATTCCCTATATTTATATTAAATGCCCACAAGATTGCATAAAATAAATCAAATTAAATTCCTATTTCAAAGATGCAAATTTTTAGGGTGTTACATTACCTAACTCGGATCTCGCTTTATATAAATCCCCATCTCTCACCTCCAATCTTGTTGAAAAGGAAGAAGCACGCAGGAGTTCTATTTCTCACAGGAGATCACGGAGGAGAGAAGTACAGGAGGAAGAGCCTGCGCAGCCTACACCACACCCGGCCATGCCTACCACGATACCAAGGATGGAATGGTGCCTGGTCATGTCTACACCTGGGTTCATCCCTGGGCATGGATATGGTATGGGACATGTTCCTCATCCTTATGCGGCTGGAGGGTCAGGGTGGCAACACTCGCAGGAGGCAGGGGGATCAAGGCAGCCCGAGCACGACCATTCTCCAGATTTTGAAGGCAAGCCACCTCCGATACACCCACAGCCGGTCGCACTAGAGATGCTCAACACACGCATGGGAAGACTAGAATTGCAAGACAGACAAATTCAAGGTACGCTCAATGCTCACATCCAGACTTCTACCCAATGGCATGAGCAGTACCAGCAGCAGTTCATGGACCTCGAAGATGCGAACCGACGGCGGCATGAGGCACAGATGGCCTACCTTCGGTCTATGGGACAATTCCCAGGACCTAAGCCCTGAACTAGCTTGGGGGAGGAGACCCCACAAGAGGTAACATGTATCTTTCAATTTCTTGCATTTTAATTCTCGCACTTTTAAATTCTGCAATTTTATTTCTTTATTAAAATAATAATAATAATAAATAAAATATTCCACTCCCATATGTGCTAACATATGTTAGTTTCTCTTCTGTTGAAATGATGAATAGTTGCTCTATCTATAATTTGTTTGTGCCTAAGTTATAACTTAGTATTCCTCAAGATTTAAGTTTGTTGGCTAAAAATATCTCATTATGAGAACTTGAAATCTTGTGGGTTGCAATTGCATGATCCTTTTCTAAGTTGTTGCGAGATTTGAGATGGTACAAATAGACTTTGCTATAACTTTATTCTAAGAGAAACTTGACATCCGGAGATTTCTTTTCAAAAATTCAAAAATCAAAAGTTCCCCAATGATTATGAAATACCTACCAAGGCCATATGACATGTTCTACTTTTCAAAAAAGACTTAGTCATATGCTACTTACGGAACTTTGAGTTGAGTCAAAACACTGAGACCTAGTGAGATTATGGTCATACATCCATGATTGAGATTGACATACACCTACCAAATAAAGCCGACTCTCATCCTGAGAGTTGCGCACAACATGCACCTTTTTATCCACCAAATAAAAATGCCGACCCTCACTTTGAGAGCCGAGCATACAAAAAAAATTTCACTCCTTGTTCACCATCATGACGTCTCTCCATCCAAAAGTTTTCATATGTCAAATCAAAATATGGGCTATGCTAAAAAAAAGCCAAAGGGCATGAGAGAACAAACGGGAAAGAAAATCCAAATACCCGTTAAAAAAAAGAGAAAAAGAGGATGATATTTTTATAGCCCATATTTCTCCCAAGAGTTTTATTCCATCCAATAAAAAGAGAGTCATGATGCATGGAGTGCCAAAAAGATTAGAGATAGGTTTTCACCATTCCACACACTTGCACATCTCAATCAAGGTATATGACTTGTATCTCCTTATGGTCCAGTCTTTGACTCAGTAATATAAGTAATGTAAGTATGCCCACCTTCATACCTACCCAAAACTCCACTCTCAGCCTCAGTAGTAGGATGAAAAGGCAACACTACAATGCCTTTGGTAAGGTAAACCATACACATTGAGCGATTGACAGAATCATTTGAGGAGCTTGGTTTATTTTGCAAAAATTCATAAAACCTCCGGATAAAAGGTCTATCAAAGAATGAAAGATTGGTGAGTCTATTATAACCATTCTATCTTGCAACCGCCCAAGAAATTGGAGAAACTATAAGCCCCGTAAGAAATCAAGGTAAAGAGTAGATACAATGCCAACTTATTTAAATTACGAATGAATGCTATGTTATAGGTATGACACTTATGAATTATATCGGCATTGTAGCAACTCCTGATCAACAACCATACTTAGCTATTTGCTCGGGACGAGCAAAGGTTAAGCTTGGGAGTCTTGTTGGTGGTCCTTATGGATAAATTTTATACCACCAACTTAGACTAAAAAGAGGATTAACAATCATATTCTAGCACATATGCCTTTACTACTAACAAGTTTCACTTGTACCCCTAGCATTCATGTTTTACAGGTTTTATGGCATAACAAGTGGAAATACGCATCAACATGAAGAAAGCGCAAAATCAAAAGACGAATCCAAGAAATGTGCAACTAAAGAATACTAAAGAAGCCCACCTTCAAAACGTAACTGGATCCATCCGCAACCAAGGGAGAGGCCCAGGCCTAGGGAGCAACCGACCACCCGAAGGCGGTGGCCAGTTGCCGCCTCCCAGGGACCGACCGCCCCCGGGGGCGGCTGCCCCCCAGATGGCACTTCCCAGGCCCATCTTCAGCCACAGTATTCAAGGCGGTTTGATGATGGCGGTTTCACCTGCTTCCATATTTAGAACGCCCAAACCGTCATAGTTTCAATATAAATAGAGGGTGCACCATCCCCTTCAACACACACATCATTTTGGAGTCATCTACCTCACACCTCTTACTTGTATCTTTAGAGTAGTATTAGTAGTTTGTGAGCAAGGCAAGAGCTATCAAGGAGAGCTTGTCTCCTTGGAAGAAAAGGATCATCTTGATATGAATACAATTCGGTCTTCTTCCATGAGCAAGTTCTTATCATACTTATATGATTATGTACATGAACTAGAGTCTAGTTATGATCTTGTTATGAGCATAGTATATGAGCTAGAACATAGTTTAAGTATCATGTTCTTGACATGTTCATCATCATTCTTCATTGTTCATCAAGTTAGTATGAATAGAGGAAGAACTAGGAATGAGGTGATGGTTCGTCGTGCTGTCATGGTTGCTCTTAACCTAGCCTGTCAATCCGTAGGGTTGGGGTCCGCGGGGTTAGGAGTTGTTTCCAAGTATGTGAGCATGGTGCTCAGGTATGCGGAGATCGGCGGATATGTTGGCATCCCACGGGCAGAGGGGTAGGTGGACAGGTGGTGACAGCCCTGTCCATCCCTAGCATTCCCCCACGTTCGGATATTGAGTAGGAGTTCGTAAAGTCTCTATCGGCTGGTAGACCAGCTGCGGGGTTCTCCCTATCACCCCAGACTTAGTCCTGATACCTGAACTACTAATTAGATGATTTGCTAACAGTTCTTTGCATAATTATATATGACTAATGTCTGCTCAGTTAGATATATTCTTTTATTCTTTATTTTCCTTTTATTCCTTGAGGTTGATCCATATGTGTGTCTACTATCTTGAAATCATGTTTTATTCCTGGTTACTCTATGCCTACCATTGCACTCAATAAGTGATCATGTTTACACCATGCTTGATGCATATTGCCCTCCTACGGGAAATTATAAATACGACACCCTACTCACGGGTTGAAATGCTACAATGATAGTTCTGTGCGCTTGCAGAGTAATCTTATTCCTTACTGAGCTATCGATTGGCGTACCTAAGTACCGTTACTTAAGGATTGTAATTCTTGTTGCACCCCACGGCACCGTGCCACAGTTTTGCATATCGTAAGTAATGACGGTTAGGAAGGCCAATCCGGCACTTCTAACTGCTATTACCAGACTGCATTATCTAGGCCGGCGCCACTAAGGGCCAAGGATTACCTTTCTGAAGTAATGGTGGTTGGGAATGTCAACTTATGTTTCTAAGTATTATTATTAAGGACGGACCTTTAGTCCATCTTTAGTAGTAATGCTAAGAATCGCCAACAAGCATTTCTAGCGCCGTTGCCGAGGATGGACTTTTAGTCTATGTTTTGTAATGACGTTAAGAAATGCCAACAGACATGTTGACAATGAAGGCTACACATGAATGGTCCGGTAAGAGCTTCAATGACCTGTTGACTAAAATAGCTGATGTGCTTCCCAAACCAAACTTTGTGCCCGCCAACATATATCAAGCAAAGAAGCTTGTCAGTCCACTAACAATGGGTGTGGAAAGAATACATGCGTGCCGAAACCATTGTATCCTATATCGTGGGGTGTTCAAAGATCTTACCAATTGCCCAACCTGCAGTGCTAGTCGATAAAAAGAAACGACAACTATACTGAGGATAAATACAGAAGTAACGGCAGTAGGAAGAAGAGAAAGAAGGGTGGAAACAAAAACTACGCTTCTCAGAACGTTGAGGAGGAAAACAGCACCTTAGCAGTAGAAGATACAAAGCAAAGACGAATCCCTGCATTGGTTATGTCATACCTATCACCGGTTGATTGCTTGAGACATTTATCCTCAGACCCAGGAGACTCAGCTCTAATGCGATGGTGGGCTTCGGATGCTCGCAAGAAAGACGGTGGATTATGCCAAGGTGCAAGTACTCTCGGTTTCTCCTTAGCACCTCAGTTATGGAGTTGACATCCCTTCTGCAGATGGTGAAAAGTGCTTGAGTAAGCTGGTTCACTATTTCATTGCATGGGAACGATGAGACATTGTGTTGTTGTCTGACCCCTCGTCGGTGGTACCTGCTTGTCCCCTGTTGATGGTGGATAACGTCAACTTTTATTAGAACTTTAGATATGAAAGGACACATGAATACACACTAGTCTAGGGTTTTAACTGACAATTTTCACGAGTTTTGCATGTTCTGTATTTTCCAGGGACTATTCCAAAAAAGCATAAAAGAAGGGTTAAAGAGCATAAAAGACACGAAACTTAACCGCCAAGGAAACATCATCACGAAGACCCTGGGAGAGTCTGGAACACACCCGAGCAACCGGGGCCCAAGACCCCACAAAGTGGGGCCGGCCGGCCCTAGGGTTTCGGCCCCCGCCTTCTGGAGTCTTCTTCCACCGCCTCCCACGATGCATCTCAGCCCTTGTTTTAAGTCGGTTTGATCCAATAACGCGTAGGCAGGCCCCCCTGGAGGCATCCCCTATTCCTGAGCTTCAATTCAATATCTCCAGTTAGGGTTAGATGTAGCAATTAGGAGTGACTAGTTCTTCTAGATCTAGTCTTGTTTAGAGAAGTAGAGAGATGAAGTAGAGAGATAGAGTAGAGGAGTAGAGATTCGGAGGAGTTCTGGCCTGTCGGCGCTTCTTCATAGCTATATTCGTCTGGATTCAGCTCCCTCGCCCGGAGCTGTGTTCTGAGGTACTTTTGTATTCAACTTCTAATTCAAGTAAGCATTTGTTCTTAAGTTTGCAACTCATATTGAGTAATTTGATATTGGTAATTGCTTGATTGAAGTAGTATTTCGTAGTGTAGGCATGGTGCCTAGGCTAGTTTACTTGTGAATGTCCCCTGATTGGCCGGATGGTGGTAGTTCGCGTAGGTGACAGCTACGTTGATTCCTCTGTAATCCACTTCCCGTTGGTAGGATCGATAGGTGTATAAGTGTTTGGTAGGAGGGAACTCTGATTTCCACTCTTATTCATTTCACTCCCAGTTAGAATGATATTACTCAAAGCTTACCGGTAGTTGGAACTAGATAATCATTAGCTATTTCCTCTTTCTTGATATTATTTAGCCTAGTTGTAGGGTTAAGTTCATCGGCTTGGTCATTATCACCTATTGTTCCTTGTGGATTCGATATTTAAAACCTTCGGGTGAAATGTGACAGTGGTATTTTATCTGTGCGCTTGCGGATAATCTGAATAATCTTATTTAATAGAGTGCAGTTAATTTATACCAACAAGCATTTCTGGCGCCGTTGCCGGGGAACGGTTATTATACTTTTATCTTTTCTATTTTATCCCTACCTTTTCATCATTTTATGTTATGGATGCTTCAAATTCCATGCCTATCTATCTATTTGGCATGCGCAAAAGCTTCGGGCCACCAAAATCTGTAGAGCCTATCATAACACCTGGCTCTGAGCTGCGCCCATGTATAATTAATATGATTCGGGATAAACCCTTCTCGGGAGAAGGTAACGAAAATCCATACTTACACCTACGAGAATTCGAGCAGACCTGTGCATGCTTGCACATTGGTGGCATGTCTGATAAAACTTTAAGGTGGAAGCTTTTTCCGTTCTCTTTGACCGGAAGAGCTAAACATTGGTATAATCGAGCCATAGGAAGTATGCAAGGGGACTGGGAAACTTTATGCTCTGAATTTTGTTTATATTTCTTTCCCATACATAGAGTAGTTAACCTTTGAAAAGAGGTTCTAACTTTTAGGCAACTAGAACAAGAATCTCTTAGTACATCGTGGGATCGTTTTAATGAACTTGTTACATCTGGCCCTGACCTTGGTTTTCCGGACCCCGTACTTATTCAACATTTTTATTTGGGTCTTACCAAGAATTCTAGTGAATCCCTTGATTTATCCTCTGGAGGAGCCGTTCCTTATTTTCCTATAAGTAAAGCAAGAGCTATGATCGACAAGGTTGCTCTAGCTAATTCCGAGCTCCCCGAGGAAGAGAAGGAATGATACCCCGAACAAGCAGAGGAAGCTTTGGTAGCTAAAACAGAACCACTCCAATCCCAAGATTTAGCTGTCAATTCTAAACCATCGAAACCTTATTTTCATGATTTAGACTTCCAATTACCTAAGATGCTTATCAATCAATGTAAATCAGATCTTCTTAGAAGAGCATCTTGGAAAAAGTGTCGTCAACTTCCTTTCCCTCCTAAAAGACATTGGGAAGAATGCAAGGATGGCATGTCTAGTGATGCCATAGAAGGAGAGCCAAGCCACAAAGGACTTAATTCAATCTTCCCCCTTCTATGCCCACATTAAATGTCTCATCTGAACGCAACTCTAAACCCATCCTTGACCCCAATGATCCTTCTTCTGCTCTCTCTCCTAAATCTCATAATGACCCTAAGATCCCATTAAGACATCCCAAGAATAGGAGTCATGAAGATTATTGGAATGACCAAGAATTGCTACGACAATGGCAGGAATGCATAGAATATACTAGAAACACATACGCTATTGTCAAAGAATGGATGGAAGAGGACGAAGCCTTAGTGCTAGCATCTAAACTTGGTCTAGATTCAAATGGTGAGCTTAAATCAATTTCTGTAGTAAACATAACTCATCCAAGTTTAGAGAATGCCTTGGACAAAATCAATCTTAGAGATACCAATCCATGGGAAATCCAAGAAATAAAATATCCAATGAATGTCGTAGACATGAAATAATAGTCAAACTTGTTGCCTATAGACATCTATGAAGAAACACCCTTGGAGTTTAAAAAGGGAGATCACTTCAATGAGCATGGGAATTATTTCATTAACACCTCATCGAATCCATGCTCATATGAGAAATCTCCTGGATCAATTGGTCTCTCTAACATCATCACACACGAGATCTTCAACCCCCTCATTCTACCTGTTCATAAATTTATTGAAAGGGTGGTTGTAGATGCATATGTTTATCGTAAATATTATAGATCTCGTTGTAATGTTGATATAGGTGCACAAAGACTGGTGTTCTAGAGGAAACTACCCCATGAACTTAAAGTACAATAATTATAAGGTTTCCCAAGAATAACTTTGTGTCCAAAAATAACCACTCTTGAAGAAATGAATTGAGCTTACACCTTTAATTTTACTATAATGAGCATAGAATTATAATTATGAAAATATTCCCTCGGGTATTTTTGTCACTAACCATTTCAGGTTTGAAGTAGAAGCGTAACAACGCAAGGTATGTCCAACCAATCATCATGCAATATTGAATTATATCCATCCAAGCTTAACTTTGCTTTGCAAAATTTCAGCTTGGGGGAATGGGCTCAATTAGAAAATCTTATGTTGCTAGTATTGGTTGTCTCTACCTTTCTAATCCATGTTCAATTGTTCGCCTTTTCGTCTCTAAATGAATAAATCTCTATAAGTGCTTTCATTTCACCTTTGTCTGCCATAGTGAGTTTTGGTTAGAGGTACTGATTCTACTTCTATAGGCATTTAAATTAAGCGTGGTTCTTAGGTTAACTAGCCTTCCTTAACTAAAATTAAATTTGGAGTTTGGTTTGGTTATTAAACTAGAAATTGCTGTAGTAGGCATTGGATATTTTGTTGGACTAACCCCTGCAGAAAACTTTCAAAATTAATCTAGGTAAGTCATGAGGTGAATTCGAATCAGAGATGAAACAGGGCACATGCTGAACATCAATAACTTTGTAGAGGAAGACACAGCTCATTCATTATGGATGGAAGAACTGTGAGTATTAATGATTCATTCACTTTATCTTCTGCTGCAAGTTACTTTACCTCAAGCCATGCCTGTTTAGAACATAATCTATGCTAAAACAATATCAACTCTATCTTCTTAGTAGCATAGATGGAACATGATAAAATTCTGGATAAATAACCTATGTTCTAAAATTGTACATTCCTTCAGGTATGTGTTGTCCACTAATCTGTTGTAGGCATAATAGTGAATGGACTGACAAGGTGTCATAAGATCAAAGAAGCAAAAGATGGCAAAGAGGATAAGCAACAAAGGAGACAAGATGCTCATGAACAACCCGAGATGCAAGAGAAGGAAAGGACCACTAGCCATCTACCCTTTATTACTTAGTGCTATCATGCTCCAATAATGAAGGTAATATCTTAAGGTAAGCGGTCACTATTTTTGTCTTGATCTTGGTATGCACATAAATGAAGATGCAAACATGTTAGAGTTACAGTTTTAATTGATTAACCTAATTAACTCAACATGCTTTGTCTGTTAATATTGTTCATGTCGCCATTCTTTTGATCTCAGTCTTAACCAAATGTGCTAAACATTATATTCTATCTTTGGAAGATGATAGTCATACTCATGTGAAAACTTATATATTATGTAGAGATGGACAACCCTTCCATTAGTTAAGCAATTTAAATCTTTTCTGGCATATGAACTTAAATGCAACATAAATGCTTAATCTTCTGATCTTACCACTCATATCATAAGTAAACAAATTATGCAACACCAATTTCGTCTTGTTCAATGTGCCTAAGGATAGAGAAAATAAAGAGATAGATTCGGTTCTGTTGGTGTTTTTCCACCAGCAGAACCCACGCACTTGATCTCTACCTTGGTTTTGCAAACAGGATAACAGTTCGACCAAAGTTTATTGATTCTCAAAATTCTACAAGTGAAAGTTCTGTGAACATGCACACTGAGCCAGATGCTGCCATATCCAACGATTAATGCTCTACTCCAACCTGCTGGCCAAACAAAGGATAAAAGTGACATCACCATCACCAGGGGTGCAACCATCAAGACCTCCATCTCTAAGACGGAGAGATACACAAGAGTGGAAGAAAAAGTCCTGTCGGTAGACTTTAAATTCCGTACCCTTGCCATAACGTAATATGGTAGTTATCTAATTAATTAGTATTTCTATCTACATTAGTAATTTCACTTTAGTATATTCATCTTTATGCATATCAAAACGAAAAAGAAAAAAATAAAAATCTTTATTGTCTTATTTACTGCATCACAAAATATTAAAGCCCCACGTGAATAAACTTGTGGTAACCCTGTAGGAGTATTTACTGTGGTGGCATAAAAAAATGATTATAGCATCTGTATTTACTTTATTGCATTATGAAAATCCTAAACCCCATGAGAATAAATATTCTCAGTGGTGGCATAAAAATAAAATATACATCATGCATACATATTTACTTTTCTGCATAAGAAAATCAGAAAATCCTAAAAAGAATCCTGCTAGAACCTATCAATTTAAAATCAACTCAAAAGAATAATCAATTACTTATTGGCTGATCGCTAACCTCTTATTAAATTCGAGCCTCGAGTTTCGGTTTTCTTGTTGGAGTATAATTATGTAGGATAACACTATGTCTAAGAAGTGAGTCCATCAGTAGCACCCACTAGACTGCTACTGGCAAGTTCACTCTAAAGATCATTGGCACCAAGTATTGCAAACATCTAGCTTGGGGGAGGAGCATCCCCTAGTTATCAGGTAACTATATCTATGCGATTATCGTGTCTGTTTTATAAAGTCATAAAATACAAAAAATATGTGAGCACATGAAGGTTCACAATAGTATCATAGGAATATCTAAAAACACCAAAAATATGTGGGCACATGAAGGTCCACACTTTTTAGAAAAAACCCAAAAATATGTGGGCACATGAAGGTCCACCCAATTAGGAAACTTCTGCTGGAAATATAAAATCAATTACTTACCATGGAGTGGTACTAAACCTAACCGCTCTCCATGAGATTTGGTATTTTTGTTGGCAATTGAGTTTCACAGGAAAATACAAGATCAAAGAGCTAGTCAACCTGACACCTGTACACTGCCGATACACTTGCTCCCAGAAGGATCACTCAATTTGCAACATCAAAGACCCTGTCAAACATCCAGTTTGGGGGAGGGCACCCTCCATTTAAAATCTAGCTAAGTATAAGTTTCCCACCTTATTATTATTACCATATTGCTTTTTCGTGTGAGTTAGCTAGTAAGATAAAATTTGAAAACCAAACAAAAACTTAGCTATATATTAGAGTGGTCTTAGATTGTGTCTATAGTCAGTCTAGGTTAGAGTCAAATAAAAACTAGGGAACATTAAAATTATATCTTGGAGATGATGAATAGTTGCTCTATCATAATTTCTTTCTAGTGCCTAGTTTTCAACCTTAAATTTGAAACGACCTCGATTTCCACGAAGGGAAATCCACAGGCTCGAATTGTAATTCAACAGATTGCTTGGGACAATCCATGAAATTACCCATATCTCAGTTGACACCAGGATCCATACAACGATAATTAAGTCTTACATAAACATTTATTACATCGCCACACTGGCGGAATCAACATTCAGAGAAGCTTTAGAAGATGCGGAAGCGATTCATCCTTCACGGCCAACTTGAGTGTAGCACGTGACCCTATTCCTCGTCATCACCTCCCTCGAAGTCGTACTCATTCTCGTCACCTGACAGCAAATTTATCAGTACGATTTGTACTGGCCACGGAGCCCACCTATGCAGCATTTGCTTTGTGGAAAGTGGATGCAAGGCTATACAAGCAGACCTATAGGCTGAGGTTTTCCTATGCAGCTGTAATCAATGTTTAATTAGTCAAGTTTTATCACCAGTTAACACCATCATCCCTTTTCCCATCACCACACCTCACATACCCACACCTCACTCTCATTCGACAGGCCCAACTCCCTCTCGGGCCTATCTCAGCGGCACACTACCACAACGGGTACACTGCCGGAAAAATGTCATCCAGGGGGAGAAGAGAACACTCACTACACTAGTAGAAGCTTCACAGGAAAGGTCCATAGCCAACAGGTTGGCATATGTATCGATCGATCAACCATACACTCTGCAGAGGTTTCACTACCCACAAGATTAGCCATCATAGGTGTTGCGCAAACACCTAGGCAGAATTCCGGGTGCTTGCTTGCCTAGGTCGATGCCACCCTACCACTCAGCCCTGGGATATTCCGGATCCTACACCGTTATGCTGAGACTGGGAGACACAGTACTGGGCCCATCCAGTGGTACTGTGCATCTAGAACGGAACGGGAACCCATCGACCGTCTCCGCCCACCCTTATCACCTTTCAACCTAGCAGTAGTGGCACCGTCCTACCAAGTAGTCCAGCCGTCTCCCGCCCATCAGAAGCGAGTGAGTAGAAAAGGATTCCCATGAACCTGAAACTAGTCCATCCTAGGTTTGACCAAGCAGGCATCTCCACTTAGGGGATACTCTCCCTGTGCCATCATAGCACCTCCGTCCACGGGCTTCAAACCACCAAGGCTATCCCACCCGGAACCTCCTCAACAACTTTACCCGCCACAGGTATCTCACTTGGGGATGCCCAGGTTGCACCCCCGGCACGACTTGCCCCATGGGCTCGTCTCACATCCCACTTGGTCGACATCAACCCTTACCACGCACCCAAGACGCACACAGCACTCTCTCCCAGTGGTTATATTCAGTTATACGCCGTCCCAATTCCACCACATATCATATAGCAAGTAGAAAGTAGTGGAAGAGTAACAGTAAATTATGCAGCAGCTAACCTAGCAGCGGATAACAGGGTAAAGTCTTATCAAGGCAGGGATTTCAAATATACTACCATGCAACCAATCCATACATAATCATAAAGCAATAGCAACAATGTTATTTGCAATGCGTAATTAGGATCTAAGGATTTGGTGGGACGTGGCACCTTCGTAGTCGTCTCCTAGCTCTTGGAAGTACTCGTGGTCGTCTTCCTTAGTCAGATCCTCCTCCGGCTCTGAAATCGAACACGAAATAGTCGCGTCAGCGACTCCTATAGAGTATTTCAGAAAAATCCAATAAAATAAAGAGCCAAATGCACACAAACACAGTCTTAGATTGTAGATCTCATTTTTCTGAGAATTTTGATATATGATGCGCAATTTTTGGATATCGTATGAATAAGTTATGAATTTCCAAAGATTATCCTATTTTCTGAAAATGGGAAAACTGGTCGGTTAATCAGGGGCAGCTCGGGATTGGTCCACGTGGCGCTCGGGTCCAGTTGTGCGGCAAGTGGCGCCTCAACAGAACACAGACCCGAGGGTCGCCCACCAGGTGTTCGATGCTGGTTCCAGAGAGTTGCCGGAGTTGGCGTAGCTCGGCGTGGCTCGGCGGTGGTCGGGGGTAGCTCGGCTGTGGTTGGGGGTAGCTCGGCGGAGCTCGGCGGTGGTCGGGGGTAGCTCGGCGGAGATCGGCATAGTTCGGCGGGGCTTGGTTAGCTCGGCGGGGCTTGGGCGAATCGGAGATTCGGGGCGCCGAGGGTGCCATTCTCCCGAGGTCTCCCGCGGAGGGTCGGGCGAATCGGACATTTGGGCGCCCGAGGGTGCCGCTCTCCCGAGGTCTCCCGCGGAGGCTCGGGCGAATCGGAAATTTGGGCGCCGAAGGGGCTGCTCTCCCGAGCTCTCCCGGTGAGGCTCGGGCGAATCGAAAATTTGGGCGCCCGAGGGTGCTGCTCTCCCGAGGTCTCCCGCGGAGGCTCGGGCGAGTCGGAAATTTGGTGTGCCGAGGGTGCTGCTCTCCCGAGCTCTCCTGGGGAGGCTCGGGCGAATCAGATATTTGGTGTGCCGAGGGTGCTGCTCTCCCGAGCTCTCCTGGGGAGGCTCGGGCGAATCGGATATTTGGTGTGCCGAGGGTGCTGCTCTCCCGAGCTCTCCTGGGGAGGCTCGGGTGAATCGGAGATTTGGTGCTAGCAGGGTTCCAGGGCGTCTGTTCAAGGCGGCGGTGTCTCTCCGGTGCGGCGGACGATGACAGGGCGGCGATGGCCATATTTCGGCAAGACAGGGCTCGGCTTTCCCCAATTGGCGTGCTCAGGCAGTCGTCCGACCAGATGGTGGCGGATTAGAGTCGTGGTATGGCCTCCTTCTCTCCCTCGGCATACGGCGGTTCTCCGACGAGGTGGAGGCGCACGTAGCCAAGGCGACAGACATGATTCGGGGCTCAGCTATCTAGCGGCGGTGCCGAGGCAGACTTGGCGAACCTCGGCGGCCTTTCTCCGCAGCGCGAGGCGACCGGGGGTACTCGGAACGGATTTAGGCGAGGCGGAACCTGTCGGCGGCGATGTCGTCGCGACGGTGAGGTTCCGACGGGGCTAAGGAGGTCTTCTAGGAGATGTATACGCGTCCAGGGTCTATGGCGATGGTATACCAACTACCAATTTTGGCTACCGAGCTTTCCAAGGTGCTCGGTTGTGGCGGCGGCGTGTCGCCGACGACGGCGGAAGGCGGCATCGCGGCTACGACCAAGTATTGGTTCAATCGAATGCGGTCTTGTCAAATTGGTGAGGCCAGAGAGGCATACAACACTCTGGTGGCGAACTTTAGCCATGGCATGACCTTCTTTTGGCGACGGCTCGCGGCGGCGCTCCGGTAAGGTCGCGGCGCACGCGGCCAAGGCGATTCAGGCTTCCTCTAGCGCTTAGATCCACGTAGCTAGCTCAAGGGGTCGTGGCGGTGCTCCACGACGCTCTATCCTATACGGGTGCTGGTCGGATTGCTCGGAACGGGTGATTCGGCGTCGGAACGCGTCGGTGGTGAGCGCGCTCCGCCGAGAACGCGTCGTGCTGCGTTCTCGGTCTAGCAAGCTTGTAGTCCGGGGGTTTCGGCCGGTCGAATGAGTGCATGGTGCAGGTGATCTTCCCGAGCCGGTAAAGGCTCGTGCCTGCGCGTCCCGAGGGTGGAACGCCATGGCAAAAGCAGGGCAAGGTTCGGACATGGCGTGCGGTGGCTCACCGTGGTGTCGGTGAAGCTAGGATGGCGGTGCAGTGGCGAGTCGGAGCCGTGCAGAGCGATCGCAGTGCCGTGCCGCTCCTCGTCCGCAGCTCGGGCTTCTCCTCCGTGTCCGGCTCCGGCGTGCTCTGCGGCGGTGGCGCTCCGGCAGCTTCTCCTCCTCTGCTCCGCCCTTCTCCTACGCTCTCTCTCTTGGTTTGGTGCGGTGTGCCGGTCTGTGCTGCGGTGGCGGCGAGGGGAAATGAGGGTAGGGCTTCGGGGTGCTCCAATTTATAGGCGAGCTTGGTAGGTTCCCATGGCGGACGGCCGCGATTGATCTCGGAAGATCAGAGGGCTTCGGCCGCTCGACGCTAGGGCTTCAGGGTGCACGCGGGCTCGCTTGGCGGCCAAGAAAGGAGGGGACAGGAGGGGGACAGCGGGGTCAGGGCTCTGCCATGCTGTCGGCTGTGGGACCGGGGTCACGCCATTCGCGCGACACCCCCGGCAGGCGCGTCGCCTTCGTGAGGAAGAAGAACAGTGGGGGGGCGAGAGCGGCTGACAGGCGGGGCCGGGTTGGCAGCGAGCGCGAGCGCGAGCGCGTGTGTGCCGGTCGTGCGCGTGCGCTGCCGAGCCGCGACGTGGGCCGCGCGCGGTGAGATGAGGAGAGGAAGGTCGGGCTGGCTTGGGCTGGCCTAGCGACCCGGCTGGCCGAAACGAATGGCTGGCCTAACTCTCTTTCTCCTTTTCTATTTTCAATTTAGTGTATATATACATATATTGCCCATTTTAAATATTGAGTAAATACAAACATAAATTGCAATAAATCCCAAATGTGATGCATAAGTTATTATTCTATGTGAATGGAATTAAAATGCAAACTACACTCCTTTATTTACCAATTTCATAATGAAACCTATATGCTTGCACAAGAAAAATGGGTTTTCACAATAAATAAATGAAAAATTTTAATTGGTTGGGATTTTTAGATTGTGTGGATTTTTAGGGTTGTTACAAAATTCTCCCGAGTTTTGGATACCACTGTTTTGGCTTAAGAATTTACTCTGAACCTGAAACTTGTGGAGGCATATGCTTGAGCTAAGTCTAGGTGATTGATTGATATGATACATGAAGGTTGAGCTGTTATTTATCTTATTCCTAGCAATACAAAGTTCTGTAGATTTATTTTGAAAACTTAAAATCTTACGTGATGAGCTCTTATATGACAAAGTGTGAATTCCTACCAAAGCCAAAGAAGATACATTTAGAGATAGGAAAACATTTGCACATTTATGCTGCTTCCTTTGCATTGAGTTTAGTCAACATTTGTTGTATACCTTATGAGAGTCTTGTCATGCTTTTAAAATCAAGATCACTTACACACTCCACCCACATATGCATTACTCCTACTCTGCGAGTAAGCGCGATCATTTTTCACTTCCAACCAGATTCACCTTAAAAATGTTTTCACCTACACTGGGAGTAAACACCCAAAAATATACCCTATAGAACAGCCCCTGTTTAATTGCTCTAAGTTCTTATCATTATCTCTCCAATTATTTATATTCAAAGGATGCATATGGCTATGGAAAAGTATTGAAAAAAAAGAAAAGGGAGTAAAAGATGGACAAGTGTCCCAACAATTAAAACAATGGGTACTTAGATGCTCGCCTCCCTGATGAAAAAAAAAGAAAAGAAAAGAAGAAAAAGAGAATAAAGATAGCCCATGTTTCCCGCGAAAGTTCTAAGTTCCAAATAGGAGAGTAAATCATTGTCAAAGAGCAAAAAGTAGAATTAGGATTATGTAACACCCAAAAAATTGCATCAATTTGAAATAGGTGAAAATCAATTTATTTATGTTATTGTTTGGTCATTTAATGTAGGGAAATAATGATTTTTCACAAGCATAAAATCAACCCTAGGGTGAACTCATGTGTGGTTTATTCATGCTGGAGCATTATTCCTTTGTACTGTTTGGAGTTTATTTGAATTTTCCAAACATTCAAAACTTCATTCAAAATCTATTTGGAAAATGCATTGAAAAATAGAAAAGGAAAAGGGTAAAACCCTCCTCCCCCTACTGTTTTTGGCCGGAGGGCCCAAATCCCTCTCCCCCCGGCCTGCTCCCTCCCCCTTCCCTTCTCTGTCTTGGGCCGATGCCCAGGCCGGCCCAACTGGACAGCGGCGCAGTGCTCCCCTCTCCTTTCTGCGGCTGACGGCCCGGCCCCACTGGGCAGTCCCTTCCCCCACCCCCTCTGTTTCTTCCATGGACGAGAGGCAGAGCACTGCCGCACTCCGAGCACGTGCGCGCAGGGTGTTCTCCATTCGAGCTACTGCAATCTTGCCTTGCCCCGGGACAATTTAAGCCGAGGCCGCACCTCGCAGCCGCCATGCAACCCTAGCTGCCTCTTCTTGCCGCCATTGCTGAGCTCCCGCAAGAACCGAGCAGCCGCCGCCGCGAGCAATTAGCTCGATTCGCCGCCAATTTCCTTCCGGTAAGCCTTTGAGGAGATTCCGCCGTGACCTTGTGAAGTCCCCGAGCCCTTTCCCCCTTCAATTTGTGCACTAACACGCCTCCGCCAACATTGCAGAGAGCCACCGTCCGCCGGGTTACGCCGCGAGCCATCTCTGAGTCGATTTCCGACCTTCCCATCACCCTAGGTGAGCTCGCGATGCTCAGCTCTTTCTCCCGGTACCCTTCCCGATCGATTTCATGCACCGAAGGCTGAGTTCACCTTCTCCGGTGAGCCTGCCGGCCATGGCACCGCCGCGACCGGCTCTGTTTCTAGCCGGCTGCCGCCCTCATCCCCTCCCCTTTTAATCGGGGCCACCGATTTTAAATCGGACGGCCGGGGTGGCCCGATACCCTTTCGGTCGGCAGTTTTGCGAAAAGGCCCCTTAGGTTTTTAAAGTATATACCCACGACCCTTGGTGTATTCCACTGTTTACGCTATCTAGTTTAGAAAGCGTAATTTTGTTCGGTTTAAATGAAAAGCTGTTTTCTGGTATTTACAGTTTTGCCACTCAACTTCTTTTTACAATTTCCACGTTTTAGCTCCGATTCGAGTGATTCAAATTGCGTTAGGTTCGTAATTTAGAGATCTATCTGATGATACCACTGTTTAATATATTTTCAAATTTTAAAATTTGAGTTTATATTTGACTAATTATTATTCTATTGCAAATCTTGTTTAATTCATAACTCTTTCGTTTTAAGTCCGATTTATGCAAACTTTATATCGATGTGATCGTAGCGACGTGTAGATTAGTTTTATAAACTTTTTAATTTGTTTTCTCACTGTTGGTGTACTGCTCTAATCAAATGTCTTGTTTGCTATGCATGATTGCCTCTGGATGTGTGTGTTGATGTATGATCGAGTATAAACGGTGAGCCCTACGTTGGTGAGCAAGATCAGTACTACGACGACCCGAATCACCAGGAGTTTGCTGATCAAGGCAAGTATTAGCATGGATCATCCTTGTTGTCCTATTCATCACATAATTAAATACATGTGCATGTGTGTACCTTGTTAACCATAGGTGCTCCCTAGTTTTGCTATCGTGTTCCTTGTCACCTATGGGTTTATGCATTGGGTAATTTATGCTAGCGCACTATTGTAATCATGATCATGTAAACTTGATTAATTGAATATGCAATAAAGATTAAAATATGCCTTTTTAGGAACATGGAACTAGGGGATTAGAGCATAGTTTTTGTGATGCTCTAAATCCTTCTCCCTTGGCAATGATCTGTCCGGTTTTAGTCAAGTATGAGCATTTCTTCTAGCTTGTTAGAGGTTACCGAAAGGCGTGATGGGGCCTGCCGACTCGGGTGTGGTGCGGCTTCTGTCCGAGTGTGTATAATCTGCGTGACCTTGTGCCACGATGAAGGAGGGCCCTACATTTGCTTGCCGGGTCCCTAGCGGCCCTAACTTGTTAGACGGAGTACTTTGAAAGACTTCATAGTGAAACCCTGCTCTCTCACCTTGGTAGTGTTATAGGAGTAATTAACCCAAGCAACTGAGAATCACGGCTCATAGTGAAAGTGCACAACCTCTGCAGAGTGTAAAACTGGTATACTAGCCACGCTCACGGTCACGAGTGGCCCGGAAAAGGCACGAAGTAGTTATCTTTTTGGGGTGATGTTTACTTGTTGCTAATTTATTTATTGCTACTTATTAATTATGTTTACTATGATTATGAGAATGGGCTTATTCACTTGTTGCTATTCAATTGCATAAAAGGTGATTAATTAAAAGCAAACAACTGTTAAACCCGTGTCAACCTTTTGAGGCTCATGAACCCATGCTAGTCATGTTGAGTACGACATGTACTTACGCTTGTTTATTTTTTATTACTTGGTTAAAAATCTCGGATGGGTAACAGATGGTGATAATGATTTGGACTACCCAGAGGACTACTAGACTTGTACTTCACCAGTTGACGTCCCTGTGCTATGAACCTACCGCGAGAGTTATCTTTATTTTCCGCTATATAATGACTTTGATATTATTCGCTATGTAATAAACATTGGTTATGGTACAATTTATGCAATTTGTTGGCTTATGTGTGTGACTGATCTCTGGGCGCACATAAGTTTATGCATCCCATTTTATCCTTAAAATTGGGTGTGATAAATTGGTATCAGAGCCGTGTTGACTGTAGGACGCAAGCCTAGTAGCACTGGATAGCCCTTAGCTTGTTTAACTCTTTTATCTGTTGTATTAATTTGTTACAAGTTTTTGCTTATATCCTACCCTTGTCCATTGCAAAATTTTGACTTAATCTTAATTCTTGTAGATGGCCAACCTTAAGCGCACTGCCCGCAAGCATGTCATGCCACCTAGGAGGTACCTGCAGCGCTTCATCTGTGGTGGACGTGTTCCCCGACCGGAGGTACCCGTGGAAGATCCTGTGGAGGACCCCGTGGAGGAGCCCCAGCAGAAGGTGCCCGCGGAGGAGCCCATTGAGGAGCCCTTGGAAGACAGCTCCGAAGACGTACCTATGGAGGACCCCCAGGAAAACGAACCCGAGAAGGTGGAGCCGAAGGGCTACCAGGATTGTGCTGGCGACCTTGATGACAGAGATGAAGGAGGCGACTCGGATGACTCCGACGACCCCGACGATGACGACGGCGACGACGATGGAGACCAAGGTGGAGACCCTTGGGTGGGTGTGATTCACTATGACCATCATGGTGATGACTACTACAACCCGCTGCTCCTCGACTTGGTGCGCCGCTTCCACCCCAACGCCTCGGTGCTGTACAAGATGGAGCACTGGAAGCACCCTGACTACGCCGACTACTATGAGACGAAGGTGTACATCAAGGAGGGAAGCCGGGTGAAGAATATCCACTATGCTATCTCCGTTTGACTCTCCAAAGCTGCTGCCATCAAGGATGCCGCACGACAGGCTCTTATGCACCGCCATGAGAATTGGGACATCATCAGGAGGGAGATGCACCGCTACCTTCCCCGCCGTCAAAGTGGTCAAGCTAATTGCAGCATCGCCGGTCCACTTGGAGAAGTGAACGCCCGACTCCACGCTGCCTTGGAGTGTTTGGCCCAAACCAACACCATTCTGGACCAGACACTGGATGAGCTGAACGCCAGGACTGAAGCTAACTACAGGCTCAGTCGGGCAGTGGATGAGTTGAACAGGCAACTCGGTGTTGGACCCCCTCCGCCATCACCAAGGTGCCCAGCTGAATCGCCGCCAAGGAACCGAGGCGACCTTGGAGATGCTCACACCCGCACTGACATCGACCCCTAGAGGAGTTACCCCCGAGTTAGTAGTAAAAGACGCTAGTAGCGCAAGTTGAGTCAGGTCGAGTCTAGTTCGTGTCTTGTGAAGTTTTGTGCTAGGTTGCTTTTTCTTATGAACAATGCTTGATTTGGAGTTTGTAATGAGTGTTGAGATTGTGGGCATGTCCGCAAATCTCATTTATTATAGGTTTGAATTAATGCATAATAGTTTGGGTTGATTATCTCAGTTTTCAGCAGTGCTCTTTTTTAGACCTCTCTGTCTTAGTTATTTTGCCTATTTAATTATATATGTCCAAAAATCATGAAAAATTTATGTCAAAAACTAGACTTCTGTAGTTTTCTTTGGCCATAATAATCATCTTAATATCAATTACGTTTTGGGAGAAACAGTTGCCACAATTTGAAGTTTCTGCGCTGCCTGTCACTCTGGAACAGTTTCAGTTCAATGCTGTTTTTGTTTAACTTAGTTTCTGAATCTTGGAAGATGCTCTGAATAAAAGTTGTAGAGTTTTTATCACGCTTTCCAGCCATATATAGTATGTCTCTGTTTGACCTCAGGAACTCCAGTTATGACTACTTTTCTGTATTGTTAACATTGGATCTCGCCCAGAATTTTCTGTTTCCTCCGTTCAAGTGTTATTTTAATGGAAAAGAATTCTAAACCTCACCTCAATGATTTGAACAGCAGATGGCCCACACCAGGAGGAACCCAAGGGGCGATGGTACCTCTGAAGAAAATGCTAATCCACCACCGCCTCCCCCGGTCCCTAATATGGAACAGCTGATGATGATGCAGACTCTGCTGATGCAGCAGATGGCGCAGAACATTCAGCTGCTACAACAGAACAACAACAATGGCAACCCACCTCCTCCACCCCGTGATAAGAGAAGCGAGTTCTTGAAGGGACGCCCGCACACCTTCGACCACTCCAGTGATCCTCTCCAAGCTGATGATTGGCTGCATGCAATAGAAAGGCAGCTGAAGATCGCCCAATGCAACGACATCGAGAAGGTTCTCTATGCATCTGGTCAGTTGCAGAGAGCTGCTCTGGATTGGTGGGAGTCCTTCCGCTTTGGACGTGCTGACCCCATCTCTTGGCAGCAGTTCCGTGACGGTTTCCGCAATCATCATGTGCCTGCGGTTTAATGAAGCTGAAGAAGAAGGAGTTTCTTTCTCTGAAGCAAGGAGGCATGCTAGTTGCTGAGTACCATGACAAGTTCATCCAATTGTCATGGTATGCATTGAAGGAAGTTGAGGATGACGCCAAGAAGCAGGAGCTCTTCTTGGAGGGGCTGAATGATCACCTCCAGTACTAGCTGCTCTCCCATACTTTCACCAACTTCCAACAGCTAGTGGACAAGGCCCTGATCATCGAGAGCAAGCGCCGTGAGATAGATGAGAAGAAGAAGAAGAAGAAGAGAAAGTTTCAAGGGCAGTCGTCTGGAAGCAACAGCCGCTTCCGCAACAACCAGTAGCAGCCTCAGCAGCAACAGCGCTTCCAGGGACAATCTGGATTCAAGAACAATTTCCAGAACCAACAGTGTTCCCAGAACTAGCAGCGACCCCAGTACCAGCAGCAGGGTGGAAACCAGGCGCCACGCCTGACTACTCCCAACAACATCCCAGTGAAGAATGGCGCCCCCAACAAGTGTTTCCACTGTGGCAAAGAAGGACACTTGTCCTACAATTGTCCTGAGAAGCAGAACTCCCAAGCCTCCCAGAAGCAGAACAACTAGCAGAGAGTGCCACCTCACACCGGGAAGGTGAACCATGTGTCGGTTGATACGGCACAGGAGACTCCAGAGGTCATGATGGGTACGTTCAATATCGACTCCATCCCCGCTACAGTTCTTTTTGACTCTGGTGCTTCGCATACTTTCATTTCGCACACATTTGTTAGAAAGCATGATATTACCCTTAGTGTCATGAAACATCCTATTATGGTTTCTTCTCCGGGTGGTGTTATACAAGCTACTCTCTAATGTCTCGCGATTACTATTTCATTAAGGGGGGTAGAATTTGAGATAACCCCTACTGTGCAGAACACTGCTGGGATTGATCTTATCCTAGGCATCAATTGGATGAAGAAGTATGACACAAATATAAAGTGCAAAAAAGAAGGTTGTAACTGTGACTACACCAAAGGGAGATGAGGTCCGAGTTGAGGTTGCTCTGCAAGTGCAACAACAAGCCACAGTACATCAGCTCAGAGAAGAAGTCTAGCTGGATAACTCAGTGGTGGATGAGTTTGAAGATGTGTTTCCAGATGAGTTGCCAGGTATGCCACCCGATTGTGACATAGAATTTATTATTGAGTTATTACCTGGTACTGCACCTATAGCTAAACGTCCATATAGAATGGGAGTTAAAGAATTAGAGAAACTTAAGAAACAAATTAAAGAGTTGTCAGAAAAAGGTTTCATTCGTCCTAGTTCTTCACCTTGGGGAGCCCCGGTAATTTTTGTTGATAAGTAGGATGGTAGTCAAAGGATGTGTGTATATTATCGGTCACTGAATGAGGTCACCATTAAGAACAAATACCCACTGCCTAGAATTGATGACTTGTTTGATCAGTTGAAAGGTTCCTGCGTGTTTTCCAAGATTGATCTCCGTTCAGGTTATCATCAGTTGAAGATTCATGCCTCTGACATACCAAAGACAACATTCACTACTAGGTACGGGTTGTATGAGTATACAGTGATGTCTTTCGGTTTGACTAATGCACCTGCCTACTTCATGTACCTGATGAACAAGGTGTTCATGGAATACCTAGACAAGTTTGTTGTGGTGTTCATCGACGATATTTTGATCTACTCCAAGAATGAAGAAGAGCATGCTGAGCATCTAAGGTTGGTTTTGCAGAAGCTCAGAGAACACAAGTTGTATGCCAAGCGAAGCAAGTGTGAGTTCTGGTTGAGAGAAGTTGCTTTCCTAGGACATATTGTATCCAATGGTGGAATATCTGTAGATCCAAGCAAGGTGACAGACGTATTGAATTGGAAGCCACCAACAGATGTGACTGGGATTCGTAGCTTTCTTGGTTTAGCTGGTTACTACCGAAGGTTCATTGAAGGATTCTCCAAGCTTGCGAAGCCAATGATGGCTTTGCTAGAGAAGAATGCCAAGTTTGTGTGGTCTGAGAAGTGTCAAGCTAGTTTTGAAGAATTGAAGAAGAGATTGACAACAGCGCCAGTGTTGGTTTTGCCGGACCTAAGTAAGAAGTTCTCTATTTATTGTGATGCTTCCCGCCTAGGTCTTGGTTGTGTTCCTCATGCAATAAGGAAGAGTTGTAGCATATGCATCAAGGCAGCTGCGGAAGCATGAATTGAATTATCCTACTCATGATTTGGAGCTAGCAGCTGTGGTTCACGCTCTGAACATATGGATGCATTATCTGATTAGTCATAAGTGCGACATTTATACTGATCATAAGAGCTTGAAGTATATCTTCACCCAGTCAGAGTTGAATTTGAGGCAACGCCGTTGGTTAGAATTGATAAAGGATTATGACTTGGAAGTGCACTATCATCCTGGCAAAGCAAATGTTGTGGCCGATGCTCTTAGTAGAAAGGGTTATGCTAATGAGATTCAAATAACAACTATGCCAGCTGAGTTGTGTGCAGAGATGGAGCGTCTCAACTTGGGAATTGTGATCAATGCTATTGAGATGGAGATTGAACCAACATTGGAGCAAGAGATACGCAAGGCTCAGTTGGAAGATGAGAAGCTCAAAGAGATAGCAGAGAACATTGTGGTTGGAAAATCACCGGGATTCAGGCTAGATGAGAATGGAACCTTATGGTTTGGAAAGAGACTCTGTGTACCTGAAGTGAAGTCTATCCGTGATGCTATACTGCGTGAAGCTCATGATTCAGCATACTCTATACACCCAGGAAGTACCAAGAAGTATTTGGACCTGAAGGAAAAATATTGGTGGGTTGGACTGAAGCGTGATGTAGCAGAATATGTGGCTATCTGTGATACCTATCAGAGAGTTAAAGCTGAACACCAGAGGCCTGCAGGATTGCTACAACCACTGAAGATACCTGAGTGGAAGTGGGAAGAAATCGGTATGGACTTTATAGTTGGGTTGCCACGTACTCAGAGAGGTTATGACTCGATCTGGGTAATCGTAGATCGATTGACCAAGGTTGCTCATTTCCTTCCAGTCAAGACCACCTATACCAGAGCAAGACTTGCAGAGTTGTATATGGAAAGGATTGTGTCTACATGGAGTTCCAAAGAAGATAGTGTCTGATAGGGGTACGCAGTACACCTACAGTTCTGGCAACAAGTGCATAGATCATTGGGAACAAGGTTGAATTTTAGCTCTGCATATCACCCTCAGACTAACGGTCAAACTGAACGGATTAATCAGATTTTAGAAGATATGTTGAGAGCTTGTGCTTTGCAGTATGGAACAAGTTGGGATAAGAGTCTGTCGAACGCGGAGTTCTCTTATAACAACAGTTACCAGAAGAGTCTCAAGATGGAACCTTTTGAGGCTTTGTACGGATGGAACTGCAGGACACCCTTGTTCTGGAATCAGATAAGAGAAAGTCAAGTGTTTGGACCGGATGTGCTAAGAAATGCAGAGGAGCAAGTCCAAGAATAAGAGAGAACTTGAGAATAGCACAATCTCGACAGAAAAGCTATGCCGACACCCGGAGACGAGAACTAACCTTTAATGTGGGGGATTATGTGTATCTTAAGGTGTCCCCGATGAGAAGTGTAAAAAGATTCAATAGTAAAGGAAAGTTGGCACCAAGGTATATTGGTCCTTTCAAGATCCTAGAGAGACGTGGTGAAGTGGCCTATCAGCTTGAACTCCCAGAAAGTTTAGCAGGTGTGCATGATGTGTTTCATGTATCACAGTTAAGGAAATGTTTGAGAGTGCCAGAAGAGCAAGTACCTGTTGAGGAAATAGTTTTTAAGGAGAATGTCACATATGAGGAACATCCAGTGAAGATCTTGGAAACCACAGAAAGAGTCACGAGGAGTCGAGTTATAAAAATGTGCAAGGTGCAGTGGCATCGGTATTCAGAAGAAGAGGCCACCTGGGAAAGAGAGGAAGATCTCAGAGAAAAGTATCTGGAGTTATTTGAGTAAGCACCAACCGAATCTCAAGGATGAGATTAATCTTAAGGGGGGTAGAATTGTAACACCCAAAAAATTGCATCAATTTGGAATAGGCGAAAATCAATTTATTTATGTTATTGTTTGGTCATTTAATGTAGGGAAATAATGATTTTTCACAAGCATAAAATCAACCCTAGGGTGAACCCATGTGTGGTGCATTCATGCTGGAGCATTATTCCTTTGTACTGTTTGGAGTTTATTTGAATTTTCCAAACATTCAAAACTTCATTCAAAATCTATTTGGAAAATGCATTGAAAAATAGAAAAGGAAAAGGGTAAAACCCTCCTCCCCATGCTGGTTCTGGCCCGAGGGCCCAACTCCCTCTCCCCTCGGCCTGCTCCCTCCCCCTTCCCTTCTCTGTCTTGGGCCGATGCCCAGGCCGGCCCAACTGGACAGCGGCGCAGTGCTCCCCTCCCCTTTCTGCGGCTGACGGCCGGGCCCCTCCCCCTCTGTTTCTTCCATGGACGAGAGGCAGAGCACCGCCGCACTCCGAGCACGTGTGCGCAGGGGTTTCTCCCTTTGAGGCTGATAGCCCGACCCCACACCAGTGCCGCTGCCGTGCTGGCCCCACCGGACGGCCTCCCCTCCCCTGTTTCCCCGTGGCCGCGCAGAGTCCGCCGAGGAAAGAAAACAAACCTAGCCGAGTTCGTCGGAGGATTCGTCTCCGATTCGATCTCCTGCAATCTAGCCTTGCCCCGGGACTATTTAAGCTGAGGCCGCACCTTGCAGCCGCCACACAACCCTAGCCGCCTCTTCTCGCCGCCATTGCCGAGCTCCCGCAAGAACCGAGCAGCCGCTGCCGCGAGCAATTAGCTCGATTCGCCGCCAATTTCCTCCCGGTAAGCCTTTGAGGAGCTTCGCCATGATCTTGTGAAGTCCCCGAGCCCTTTCCCCCTTCGATTTGTGCACTAACACGCCTCCGCCGCCGTTGCAGAGAGCCACCGTCCGCCGGGTCATGCCGCGAGCCATCTCCGAGTCGATTTCCGACCTTCCCATCACCCTAGGTGAGCTCGCGATGCTCTGCTCTTTCTCCCGGTACCCTTCCCGATCGATTTCATGCACCGAAGGCCGAGTTCACCTTCTCCGGTGAGCTGCCGGCCATGGCACCGCCGTGACTGGCTTTGTTTCTGGCCGGCCGTCGCCCTCATCCCCTCCCCTTTTAATCGGGGCCACCGATTTTAAATCGGACGGCCGGGGTGGCCCGATACCCTTTCGGCCGGCAGTTTTGCGAAAAGGCCCCTTCGGTTTTTAAAGTATATACCTGCGACCCTTGGTGTATTCCACTGTTTACGCTATCCAGTTTAGAAAGCGTAATTTTGTTCGGTTTAATTGAAAAGCTGTTTTCTGGTATTTACAGTTTTGCCACTCAACTTCTTTTTATAATTTCCACATTTTAGCTCTGATTCAAGTGATTCAAATTGCGTTAGGTTCATAATTTAGAGATCTATCTGATGATACCACTGTTTAATATATTTTCAAATTTTAAAATTTGATTTTATATTTGACTAATTATTATTCTATTGCAAATCTTGTTTGATTCATAACTCTCACGTTTTAAGTCCGATTTTTGCAAACTTTATATCGATGTGATCGTAGCGACGTGTAGATTAGTTTTATAAACTTTTTAATTTGTTTTCTCACTGTTGGTGTACTGCTCTAATCAAATGTCTTGTTTGCTATGCATGATTGCCTCTGGATGTGTGTGTGTTGATGAATGATCGAGTATAGATTGTGAGCCCTACGTTGGTGAGCAAGATCAGTACTACGACGACCCGAATCACCAGGAGTTTGCTGATCAAGGCAAGTATTAGCATGGATCATCCTTGTTGTCCTATTCATCACATAATTAAATACATGTGCATGTGTCTACCTTGTTAACCATAGGTGCTCCCTAGTTTTGCTATCGTGTTCCTTGTCACCTATGGGTTTATGCATTGGGTAATTGATGCTAGCGCACTATTGTAATCATGATCATGTAAACTTGATTAATTGAATATGCAATAAAGATTAAAATATGCCTTTTTAGCAACATGGAACTAGGGGATTAGAGCATAGTTTTTGTGATGCTCTAAATCCTTCACCCTTGGTAATGATCTGTCAGCCAAAGCTGGGACTTACAGTGCAACTATGAGGGCTACATGGCTCTGGTTTTAGTCAAGTATGAGCATTTCTTCTAGCTTGTTAGAGGTTACCGAAAGGAGTGACGGGGCCGGCCGACTCGGGTGTGGTGCGGCTTCTGTCCGAGTGTGTATAATCTGCATGACCTTGTGCCACGACGAAGGAGGGCCCTACACTTGCTTGCCGGGTCCCTAGCGGCCCTAACTTGTTAGACGGAGTACTTTGAAAGACTTCATAGTGAAACCCTGCTCTCTCATCCTTGATAGTGTTATGGGAGTAATTAACCCGAGCAATTGAGAATCACGGCTCATAGTGAAAGTGCACAACCTCTGCAGAGTGTAAAACTAGTATACTAGCCGCGCTCACGGTCTTGAGTGGCCCGGAAAAATCACGGAGTAGTTATCTTTTTGGGGTGATGTTTACTTGTTGCTAATTTATTTATTGCTACTCATTAATTATGTTTACTATGATCATGAGAATGGGCTTATTCACTTATTGCTATTCAATTGCATAAAAGGTGATTAATTAAAAGCAAACAACTGTTAAACCGTGTCAACCTTTTGAGCCTCATGAACCCATGCTAATCTTGTTGAGTACGACATGTACTTACACTTGTTTATTTTTCATTACTTGGTTAAAAATCCCGGATGGGTAACAGATGGTGATAATGATGAGGACTACCCAGAGGACTACTAGACTTGTGCTTCACCAGTCGACGTCCCTGTGCTATGGAGCTACCGCGAGAGTTATCTTTATTTTCCGCTGTGTAATGACTTTGATATTATTCGCTATGTAATAAACATTGGTTATGGTACAATTTATGCAATTTTTTGACTTATATGTGTGACTGATCTCTGGGCGCACATAAGTTTATGCATCCCATTTTATCCTTAAAATTGGGTGTGACAAATTAGCCACCATATATACACCTATCCACCATATTCCATACACATGCACATCTTGATTTGATTGTATGACTTGACTCTCTGTGGATCCATTGTTTGACTTTACAATATATGAATTGCAAGTATGCTCATCCTTGTTATTGCCACTCCTATAAGTTCCACTATAATCCTTAGTTGTAGGAAGGCATAATAGCATCATTAATGCCTCAGTGAGATCCATAAATACCACATTTATTAAGAGACTTGAGGGTGTCATACAATTAAGCTCTGAGTTTTATTTTGAAAACTTGCAAAACTTCAGAATATTGGTACTGTGAAGAATTTGAGACATAGTACTTAACTTGATTGTTCTATCTTTCGATTGCTCAAGATTTATGCGAAAGCTGTAAAGCTCCATAGTTAAAGGTACAATGGGTAAGTTTGAAAGTTAGAGTAGTTTTCTCTAATCCGGAGGAGAATTTCTGTTTGAAAGCATGTGTACTTAGAAAGTATGAAAGCATCGTATCCCCTCCTGATCCAAATACTTTGGTAAATTAGGCTTAGTTTGTTTGCCAAGGGACTGGCAAACAGGTAAGCTTGGGGGTGTTGTTGACGGTGGATAACATCAACTTTTATTAGAACTTTAGACATGAAAAGACACATGAATACACACTAGTCTAGGGTTTTAACTGACAATTTCCACGAGTTTTGCATGTTCTGTATTTTCCAGGGACTATTCCAGAAAAGCATCAAAGAAGGGTTAAATAGCATAAAAGACACGAAAATTAACCGCCAAGGAAACATCATCACTGAAGACCCTGGAATAGTCTGGAACACACCCGAGCAACCGGGGCCCGAGACCCCACAAAGTGGGGTCGGCTGGCCCTAGGGTGGGGCCGACCGGCGTCCCTCCTAGGGTCTCGGCCCCCGCCTTCTGGAGTCTTCTTCCACTGCCTCCCACGATGCATCTCGGCCCTTGTTTTAAGTCAGTTTGATCCAACGACACATATTCATCCCACCGGGCTATAAATAAAGGGGCAGACCCCCCTGGAGGCATCCCCTATTCCTGAGCTTCAATTCAATATCTCCAGTTAGGGTTAGATGTAGCAATTAGAAGAGACTAGTTCTTCTAGATCTAGTCTTGTTTAGAGAAGTAGAGAGATAGAGTAGAGGAGTAGAGATTCGGAGGAGTTCCAGCCTGTCGGCGCTTCTTCGTAGCTGTAGGATTCAGCTCCCTCGCCCGGAGCTGCATTCTGAGGTACTTTTGTATTCAACTTCTAATTCAAGTAAGCATTTGTTCTTATTTGTTCTTAAGTTTGCAACTCATATTGAGTACTTTGATCTTGGTAATTGCTTGATTGAAGTAGTATTTCATAGTGTAGGCGTGGTGCCTAGGCTAGCTTTACTTGTGAATGTCCCCTGATTGGCCGGATAGTGGTAGTTCGCGTAGGTGACAGCTACGTTGATTCCTCTGTAGTCCACTTCCCGTTGATAGGATCGATAGGTGTACAAGTGTTTGGTAGGAGGGAACTCTGATTTTCACTCATATTCATTTCACTGCCCAGTTAGAACGATATTACTCAAAGCTTACCGGTAGTTGGAACTAGATAATCATTAGCTATTTCCTCTTTTCTAATATTATCTAGCCTAGTTGTAGGTTTAAGTTCATCGGCTTGGTCATTATCACCTACTGTTCCTTGTGGATTCGATATTAAAATCTCCGGGTGAAATGTGACAGTGGTATTTTATCTGTGCGCTTGCGGATAATCTGAATACAATGTTGTTTAATAGAGTGTAGTTAATTTATGCCAACATCCCCGCACTGTAGAAGCATGTGTGCAGTAGCAGCCGTCCCTTCAACATGAGCAGAAGCAGCCGTCCCTTCCATATGTGCAGCAGCAGCCGTCCCTAGCATATGAGCAGCAACAGATTGATCATCCGACGAGCATGGAGGCTGTGAACTGCAGCTTCTCCTGTGGAGAATTCATGCAAGATATCATTGCAGGAAGGAACACTGGGTTTGAGGATGAATGCACTAGTCCTTCTCGCGGCAATGGAGAGGCAGTAGCATCGTTGGCCAAGGTACAAAGGGGTACTCCTGCACCACAACCACCTCCACCTCCACCACATCCAGAAACTGCTACCCCGCCACCGCACCCACAAACAACGGCTGCGCCGGTGTCTCCATTGCCCTCACAGCAACAATTACCTACGCCACCACCATCTCCACCGCATCCACAAACTGCTACACCGCCACTGCCACCGCCACCATAGCCATCATATCCACCTCATCTGCTATCGGAGCCAAAAAACGGTTCCAAAGAAGTTGAGAACATTTGAGAATGACATGGTTGCTCCTGGGGTACCTGAGATGTTCCGCAGTCTTGCTAATAATAAATAGAACCCCACACAACAAGCTTATGCAATCAAGGGCAGCAAGGTGGTCGCATCGACTGCTTGAAATGCCAAGGCAGCAACTCCAAAACTTAATAGTGGCCACCGTAATATGGCTGCTACCGTACAGGGCCCCGACTTCATTCAGACAGCCCCGAGTGCCCTATGTTTTTGTGTCAGAAAAGGAATTCTTACCTGTTTTCACCCTAGATGGTAATAGCAAACTGTTGAACATGAGGGCCCTCCAAAAGTGGTACTTGGAGGCTGTCAATCTTGGATTAACAGGAGTGCCAGCGAAATATCCAGCTAATAGCATTTTTGGCAGTGGTACAGAGTCGTAGTAGTTGGTCATAAGTTTTGAGGACTTGGATGAATTTTTTCACCTGAAGCGACTGGACGTAGCTCTTATTACCCTATGGGCCGTGTAAGTAATCTTTTGTTACACTAAACCATTCATGAATTGCCATATGTGAGAGTGTGGTATCCTTTTAACCAAAACCATGTGCTCTTGTGTTCATGCATGTAGCAAACAGTGTATGGATTCCAAGAATTTGCGTCTTAGGAATGCATTCTTGGACCCAAATCTCATCTCCCAGGCAAGTCATGATGGTCCTCTCAAGTGGGAGAAGAATAACTGTGCATTCATGGGTGCTAAGGGATAACGCACTCTCAGATATTTGGCGTTCTGCGCACAAACAAACATTGTCCAAGGCTAGCAGCATATATTGGGCAAAATCTCGTAGAACGTCAGTCCTTCAAATATGTATTGGCTCGCTACACTTGCAAGTAAGATCGATCACTATCTTATTTCCTTACATGTTTGCCCACTGACACAATAATCATATTTCATGCAATTTGCTAATATTGTTATATTTGTTTTTCTAATGCAGTGATCACTTCATACATGCATATATCAATGCCAAAGCAGCAAGAGTAATAGTCTTGGACTCTTTGGTGGTGTTGACACTTCGTAGCGCAATCACCAGAGACAGGGTGTTAGGCTATCTCTGATAACGGTGCCAGAAGTGCCTGGGGTATTTCTTATGTCTATTGGATAATTCCGCAAGCGCACAGAATATATCGCTGTAGCACTTCACCCGAGAGTATTCCAAGGTATTGTTATTTATTTTATCCCAAGGGAAAGCAGAGCTAGGAGTGTTAATAAAAGAGAGATCCTTAAGTCTACTCGCAACTTAGCACCAACTAGTGATAGGGGGTTAAATCGATATAAAGGAAAGATAATGACACAGAGACAAGACAAGGTTTAGGATAACTAAGGATAACTAGTAGAGTATAGCTAGGTGGGAGGACAACTGAGTGAGTATAGGACTCCTATGTTTCTTACTTTACTCATGTGATCTTAACCTTAACAAATAGATGAATTATCTAGACCGCTACCTTACTTCTTGAGTGCCAGGAATAGTCCGAGATAGTAGAGGACAAAGCCTCTACCCGAAGCGGCTATACTCTTACAGGGAGCCTACCTTTTAAGAACTTGCTTGAAACACGTGGTAGGATGCAAAGACTTCACAGGGTTGTCACCACCTGCTAGTACCCACAAACAATCCGTACAGCAAGCGGTAATCAAAAGCAAGATTTGGTCTAAGCACCACGCTTACACTAATTCTCACTGCTCTAGTTGTGTGCAAAGCAACTAGAGCACCCTATGACAGGCGATGACCAGCACACAATAGATGGTTACAGGATCACAATCTATTATAATCAACTATATTACCAAGACAAGACACAACAATATTATAGTAAGTATAGAATTGCACAAAGTAAAGACTTAGTAAAGTAAGGCAAGAATATTATATTGATATAAAGAAAGTCTTACAGAAGGAAAGGTATAAGAGCTATACCAGATTCTCCAGAAGAGGACTCCGGAGACCCCGAGCTTAGCTCGACTAGACTCTAACTCTCACACTAGACTAATACTACTACTAAGAAGTGGAACTTGACTCTTACTTCTCTTTGTCTTGCTTCTTGTGTGTCTTGAAGAGAGTGGTGGCTGCCTCTATTTATAGGGGAGAGTGGAGAGGTCCATGTGCTCCTTGCCTCTCCACCCTTGGATGAACCGCCTCAAAACCGCCTCAAGATGGACGATTGATATGGAGCCAGCAGCATGGAGGCATGCAGAAGGTCGGTGGACCATGGCGGTGGCCTGGACCCACCACGATGGGTCGGCCAACCCCATAGATATGGCCGCCAATGGCGCACAACTTGCACTAGCCTGATTAGCTCGCATTCATAGCCAACGAGCTTGTGATGTCACGCGACGAAGGGTTAACTGAAGAAAGCGAGGGGTCCCGCATCCTTGTGCAGCACAGCGCCGAACCCTGTGCCCGATGCATCGCAATCCACCATAAAGACCTTGGCGAAGTCCGGCATCTGCAATGCCGGCCCGGAAGACAGGGCAATTTTGAGTGCGTGGAACGCTGACTCTGCTTCATCAGACCACGCGAAGGTGTCCTTGCAAAGTAGCCGCGTCAATGGTCCTGCGATCATGAGGAAGTCACGGATGAACTTTCTGTAGTAGCCGGTGAGGCCGAGGAAGCCACGTAGGCCACGGCCTGAGGGGGGCACCGGATAGGAAGCGACTGCGTCCAACTTGTCGGCGTCCATGGCCACACTGCCTGCGGAGATCACATGGCCGAGGGAGGACACCGAGTATGCCCCGAACAAACACTTGGGATGTTTCAAGTGGAGCTGATGGGCGCGCTAGGCCTCGAAGATGACGTGGATGGGTTGCAGGTGCTTGGCCCACGATGATCTATAGATGAGTATGTCATCGAAGAATACCAGGACGAACTTGTGGAGTAAGGGGCAGAGCAAAGCATTCATCGGCACCTAAAATGTCGTAGGCACATTGGAGAGCCCGAACGATATGACCAAGAACTCAAAGTGTCCATGGTGGTGTTCGAACGCAGTCTTCGTAATGTCATCGGGGCGCATGCACACCTGGTGATATCCCGACCAGAGGTCTAGCTTGGTGAATATGCATGCCCCATGGAGCTCATTGACCAAGGGAATCGGAAACTTGTCCTTCGATGTCTTGGCATTGAGGGCATGGTAGTCAATGCAGAAGCGCCTAGAGGTGTTCGCCTTGTGGACTAACAGCACAGGGGCGGAGAATGGTGACATGGATGGCCAGATGATGCCTTGCTCAAGCATAGCAGCCACTTAACGCTCGAGTTAGTCCTTCTGCAACTGGGAGCGGTATGGCCGGCAGCCATCGTTGTCATGCCCGATAGGAGATGGATGCGGTGGACATATGGGTGTGCCGGGGGTAGCCCGCGGGGCTCCTGGAAGATGTCCGAGAACTGAGAGAGGAGCATGGTCAAGCAATGGCTGCGGGACGTGGCAAAGAGAAAGAGCACGGGCAGCTGATTCCCACATATTGTCACGGGGAGAACCGATCCCTTTCCATAGGATGTGTCTAGAGCTACGTGTGAAGGCCATGCAGAGGTCCTCACAGTCCTAGAGAATAGGCCCTAGTGTGCAGAGAAACTCCATGCCGATGGTGAGGTCAAACCCATCAAGGTTGATGCCGTAGCAGTTGATGACGAATTCCTCGATGCCAGTGGCTAGAGCCACGTCGCGGGCAACACCTTCACAAGGTACGTGGTCGCCATTGGCCTCCAAGATTCGCATGGAGGGGTGTGGCGCAGTCGCGAAGCAAAGGTTGTGGGTGAGGTCGGCGTTGATGAAGTTGTGCATGGAACGAGAGTCAAGCAGCGCCACGAGCCAATGGCCATGCAGCGACATAGGGAGCAGCATGGCGTTCTCAGTCCTGATGCCGGCAATGGCATAGAGGCACACTATCGGGTGCCCGGCCGGGTGATCAGCCGGGTCTAGGGCAGCAGCTGGAGCAATGTCAGGTGCGGCACCCCAGAAGGTCGCAGCCACGACGACCTTCTGGGGTGCACTTCTGGTAACCTTTAAAAGCGTATGCACTTCTGGTAACGTATCTTTCTTTTCTAATAGGAACTTAAGTGCTTCCCTGGTATCCTGTAATTTATTGACACTGACATAAATTTACATGAATTGGGTATCTGTGGCATTTGTGTGTACCTTTTTCATTCTCTGCTGGTCATCCTCATTAGCATCATGCAGCCCATCAACATTTATGTCTTCCTTTTCAACCTATCAAAAACAGAGAAAACATTATCTTCACAGACACATTTAGCTAGCTATGTACAAATAATAATATGAATAATTACCTTGACACCTTCATAGTCCATTTGATCAAAGGTATTAGTACTAGTGCACACTTTAGACTTATTTGGAAGGAGTTCCATTACTACCTGCAGCATGCCAAAATATTATTTTACAACCCATCACTTATATCGACACACAAGGAACCGAATCTACCTTTTTAGCCCTAAATTTCTTTATGCCTTCGAGGCGTGCCCGCTTCAAAACTTTTGCTTGATGCCAATTTTTTATTAAAGGGTGCTCATGCAACTCATAGTCAAAGCAATCACCTTTCGCTTGAAAGTGCTCAAAGTACCAAACCTGAACACGTTAGGAAAAACATTACATTTCAATGGAAGCAACGAATGATAGCTAAACTTTTTCAAAAATAACGACCTGAAGGAATGCCAAATTTCTAGAAAGTCCAGTTCGTCTACTCTTCTTGAACATAGCTAAGTGCTCCAACAAATGGTCTAGTGTAAATCTCGCCCAATTAAGGCCCTTGATTTTAGATACTTTCTCTACAAGGTGCAGGTTGTTGCTACCAACATATTCCTTAGACGTAGGGGCCAAAATTGTACTAACTGCATAGAGCATGAAAAGTCTAGTAAAATGAACCTCATCGGCCTCCCTTGGAATCCTTTCCTCCATGTATTTGAAAGTGATGGCTGTATCACCCTTTTGTTTATAAAGATTAAACAATATAGGGTCAGGTAGTTTTCTAGTAATTTCAATCTTCTCTCTTTTATCAACTAAACCTAAGATACAATACACATCCCAATAGGAAACAGGAACCACATGGCCACGAATATTGAAGGTCCTATCCGTTTCATTGAAATTTTCAGCAAGAGACTCCACTAGCATGCGTTGAATAGGCATGCAAGGGAACGATATGCTTTTGTTCATCTATCAAATTGCTGCACATGTCCGCAAATTTAGTGGGCATACAAACGGTTTAAACCTGGTTATCAATCATATAAAAATAAGAAAACCAAATATAATGTAAAGCACATCCTCATATAATGTATATTATGCCATACGAATATACCATTTTATAGCAGGTAGGGACCACACTTCACCAACTTTAGTAATCTGAATTCAATTCTGATAAAAAAAATAAACAATGTTAATAGTGCTGCCCAAGAAACAGGGTCTAAATTTTAAGCTTACATTGCAAGGGACATATTAAAATTGAACCTAAAGTGTTGCGAATTTTCAAGGCACAGAACTTGATGCATGCAGGTGGCCAAGTAACTCCTGGCAGCTAGAAGTCTACTCTACTGTCACATACCACGAGTTAAGAGATTGAGTTATGAACGCTCTGATGAACACAGTGACTGTGTACCATATAATAATCGTGGGGGTTTAAAGTGAGGCCATGGTTTCATAATCGCAGCCAGCAGGCATGCTTCTTTTTAACTCATATAAGTAGCCGGCAGTGTCACCACCAAACTTGAGGGCCTACCTGCTCCCAGGGAGATCGCAACAAGCATTCACTAAAACTGATAGACGTTCGAACCAAATTGATAAAACTATATGAACCATGTCAATACAAATCATGGTATTCAACAAGAGGTCTGGCACTACCTAATGGACTGAAAAACCAATTCTGAAACAAATCTGTAGAATGTAGTGTACATGAACAGTTTGGTAGCAAAGACCTGAAACTACATGAAAAACCAATTCTGCTCACAGAGTCTGAATGAACACTATTTCAGAACAGAACTACTACTAATTTCCAGCCGTAATGAAACAATAGCAGAGGAGGTACAGCACAAATAACAATTTGAAGCACACGTGAGGCCCTACAAGACTAAACGAACCTAAAGCCAGGAAGCGGGATCTCAGTCGAGAGCTACCGAATTCGACCCAAGTCTGGATGGACTCTCGATTCAGGATCGACACTCGATGCATACATGGGACGGACACGCAAGAGGGAGGTTCAGAGAAACATACAGCTGGGAGTACTCGCGACGTCAGGGCCGGGTGGACTCGCGACGACTGGGGGCCAGGCGTACTCGCGACGTCAGGGCGGCAACGTCCTCGCAAACACGGATCGGCGGGGTGTCGGGGCGGCGGCGCGACGTCGGGCAGGCGCCACGATAGTGCGGCGGCGCGACGTCGGGGCGCCGCCGCGAAGGGGTCGCGGCGCGACGTTGGGGGCGCTAAGACGGGCGGCGGTGCGACGACGGGGGCGCGAGGTAGTGCAGCGGGGCGACGGTGGGGGCGCGAGGTAGTGCGCCAACCTCGCTGGAGGTACCGATGGACATGCAAATCAACCGAGATTGTAGGAGCCAAATATCAATCGATAATTAAGGGCATGCAAATCATTTGCAAATATCAACCGAGATTGTAGGAGCCGAAAAAGGAAAAACGAAAATCATTTTCAGATTTTAGTTTATTAAATAATTTAAAAAATCCTAATATTCATCGGTCTAGATTAATTTGAGATATTACCTCCTAGTGAGGTAAGATTTAGGTAAGGGTGCACCTTAGCATGGCCCTAAACTAATGAAGATTCATAGGATAACAGGTACGTGCGTTCGCGCTTCACATCTTACAAACCCTAATTTTCGTTTGCAACTGGTGGAAAATTTAAGTCCAGCATCTCCACGTTATCTCTGCTGCCACCGCCGCTACGCCTGCTAATGGGTCGAGTTGAAATGGGTTGGGTTCTCATGTGGATACGTTTTGGATGGGTAGAAATGGGTTGACTTACTCAACGGGTTAGGGTGGGGTGGGTTTAATAGGAAAACGGGTTGGGACGGGTTGGAATTGACATCTTGTTTTTGTAGACTTGAATGGATTGAACCCGTGGATGAATGTTAGATTAATAAACATCAGACATTGTCGATTGTCATGAAGTTGCTGCTTGCTATATTAAATCATCTGCAACAAATTTTAATCGATTTCGATAAAATTTTATGGTGTGAACGCGAGGTTTTATTTTTAGGGTCCGGCTCTGACGTGGGGCCCATATACACATCCGGCAGTGCCGGTTGGCGTGAAAGTTGCTGCTTGCTATATTAAATAATCTGCAACAAATTTTAGCTAATTTCGATAAAATTTTAAGGTTTGAACGTGAGGTTTTATTTTTAGGGTCCGGCTCTGACGTGGAGCCTACATACATTGCCAGTTGGCATGAAGTTGTTGCTTGCTATATTAAATAATCTTCAACAAATTTTAATCGATTTCGATAAAATTTTATGGTGTAAACGCGAGGTTTTATTTGTAGGGTCCAGCTCTGACGTGGGGCCCACATACACATCCGGCAACGCCGGTTGGCATGAAGTTGCTTCTTACTATATTAAATCATCTGCAACAAATTTTAGTCAATTTCGATAAAATTTTAAGGCGTGAATGCGAGGTTTTAAATTCAGGGTCTGATTTATGGGTTGAAATGGGTTGGAATGGATTGGGTTAAAGATAGAATGGTATGGAGTGGGACGGGTTGAAAAGAGAGTTAATTTGTTACAGGTTGGGTTGGGTATGGGGTGGGTATTAAACCATTAGCAGGGCTAACCGCCGCCCTCTGAGTCAGGGCCCTCCTCTGCTATTGTCACTTGATCTGGTGATGGCGGATCTGCCTGCATGTTTGTGACACAAATGCCTGGATTCGATGACGACTGCAGCAGTGCATTGCCTGCAGCAGAGCTGCTGGCCAGTTCTGGCCTAGGCGGTGGAGGAGCCCTGTAAACAGGCATGATTGGCAGTGGAGGTGGTGGGGGCCTCGTAATCATAAGCTTGGGTACCCTGGGTGCTGGAAATAAGGCAGCAGCAGGCAGCAACCATGGCACGGCGGCACGATGCTGAGCAGCGGGGCCATGCATGGCTAAAACGAGAGCTGTCGCTGCCACTGCTTGGCTGCTGGATGAACCCTGCGTTGCGTGGTTGCTGGATGATGAACCCTGTCCGAAAACAGCAGGACGATGTGTTTGCTGCACAGGCCTGTACGCCAGAGACCCGACAGCAGTGGGAGACCTTGTTGGCAGGGAGGACCTCGACGATGGTTGGGGCTGTTGCTGCACTGGCCTCAGTGGCACAGACCCAACGACAGTAACACGAACCGGGAGTAAAGGTATTTTTTCTTTTTTTTGGCTCATTTCAGCTTTTTAATTCATATTTAGGTTTAGGGTTTAGTATAGGTATTTAAATACGCATTCTACGCTAATGTTATATGCATACACGTATTAAATGAAAGTATGCATATGTAAATAATTAAACCAACTATATAGTTAGGAAACTATATATATCACATGTATGATTGAATATACACATAATGTACATAAAATATACACACATTTATTTGTCCGTGTCCTTAACGTAGAATTACAAGCCGAGACAATTATTTTTCGCCGCAGTAGTGTTCTCCATTGGGATTTAAGACTTGATCATTAATAAAACCTGCTATTGTCTCTTGAATGGCTTTGATGTTGTGCTGATTTAGGGTCTTCTGCCTCAACCAATCAGTCTTCAATTTGAGTTAAATTGAGAAAAAAACACATATTAGTATGCACTATATATATATATATATATATATATATATATATATATATATATATATATATATGATAATCATGTATACCACTAAATATATTTTGTAACTTACTTTGATCCTCTCAACAGGAGTTCTGTTAGAGTGCATCTTGAGGAACTCGCACACATAGTATCCACATAGGTTGTTCTTCGGCTCCTACAGCAGACACCACTATATATACGAGAAAAGAATTCTCTCGTGATTTAGTGATTTGAACTATGACAAATGAAGATGTTATACACTACATATAGCAAAGTGCTACTTACTACGGGTGTGACTATTTGCAGCGGTGCTTTACACTCGGGACGATGTTTTGAAATGAATTCTGCCCAAACGCTGTCCAATATATCCAATTAAAGAGAGAGCATGTATGTATAAACATATAGTAGAGTTTAGGAAGAGTGAAATTAGATTACCGTTGGATCATATCAATCATTGGTTGGTATCATCCTATCTTCTTTTTCATAGAGTCAAAGATCAATAACTAACTGGTGGATAGCTCGATGACCATCAAGATCCAGTGATTGCTGCATAGGAAGAATATAATAATCATAACTCGATAAACTACGGGCCACGTATAAAAAATGACATTATAATTAATAACACTCACTCGCAGCCGTACGAAAAGAGAATCATTGTCTTCTTGCTTTGTTTCTCTATCATCGTCTTGAGATTCACCTCAGCTTCAACTTCCCAATTAGGAGTAACTGGGTCTTTGAATACGATATAAGGATCAATGAATCCAATGGTATTGTCCCTTCTTTTTTTGATGACCCCCATCTCATATCTGGAAATATATATCGAAGAACATATATGTAGTGTGAGCTAGGGTATATAATTATATAGACAATATAATAACAGGCATGGTGCTATAATGACTTACAGACAATAGCAGCTCAACATTGACTTGTCGAGCGAGTCCTGGTGGCATAGCTGGTGTAATTCACTGAATTCAATGAACATAGTATCATCGCCACGGAAGAAGTGCTCGTTCCGAATTTTGACCAATATGAAATTCTCTTTCCTGGCACACGCCTCTAGGTACCACTTGTTCAACAAGTACATTTGTGTGCCTAGTTCTGCGTATTTCTTAGGGTTGTAGAGTGGCTTGCCATATTCATATTTTCTCTAGGTATCAACAACTTGTGCACTCTCGATGTGTCCACTTTGGAAGATTTGCTGAAAGTTGAGACTGGTAGATAGCATGAAGCCACCAAGGTCATCCAAATTGATATTTGAAGGCACAGGTCTCTATGTACGATTCGTTTGAACCATATGGATCACTTACAACTAGGGGTTCAATCTGCTTCGATTGTTCCCCAAGTTGTGGAACATCTTTTCCTGCTGTATTTTCTTCGACTTCTCAATAGTTTTGATGAGGGTTCGGTCATAGTCTGATGGTGGCGAGGGCTTACGACCTTCACGCAACATTCTAGCTTTTTCATCCACCTTTTGCCTCAGTGCATTTGGATGCATGTAAAAGTACGGCTTGGGCGGGTTTGCCTTCAATGCTAATCTTTGTTGTTTCATTTTCTCAAAGTAATCAAGAACTTCTTTTCTTGCCTCCACAGTTTTTTGCTCTTCAGTCATGGCAGAAGGCAATTTTTTAGGGATAGTTTTTACCTTCTTCTTCTTCTTCGTCGGGGACGAGGACTTCATTTGCACCCTCTTAGTGGATATTTTTTTGGACATTGGAGGGGGCGGAGGCGGTTGTGGCGGAGGGGTCGGAGGCGTCGGAGACCTCCTTGGGGGTGGCAGAGGTGCCTGAGGCGTCGGAGACCTCGGTGGGGTGGTGGGGGTGCCTGAGGCGTCAGAGACCTCGTTGGGGGTGGCGGAGGTGCCTGAGACGTCGGAGACCTTGGCGGACGGGGCTGAGGCGTTGGAGACCTCCTTGGAGCACTGTGGTGGTCTGGTGAATGAACAAGGACGTAGCTGCCCCTCCAACCTGGGTGATCAGTATAGCAAATAAACAAATGTGAGAATCTGAAAAGATTAATTATTACTTAATTATTTCTCATGTACATACCTCCGGGGAGGGAGCGGAGAAGGCGACGCCCCAGGAATGACGATGTAGCGCTTGCGCCATTGAATGAATGCATGCTCTACCTCTCCTAAAGTCTTCTCCCCATCACCTCCAGGAATGTCAAGAGGCACATCGCTGAATCCAGAAAGTACCCTATCCACCGACACCTTAGCATATCCAAGTTGGATTGGTTGCCCATGGATTACCTGCTCAGTGGCGACAGGGGAAACAACAGCTGTAGCCATTAGGACTGTGGCATTGTCCTTTGCAATGTGCAACTCACATGCTGTCATATATTGTGTGACATCATCCACGGGAAAGCGAAGCCCTGCATCTCCTTGAGCTGGCATGTCCATGGAAACACAACTGCTTTTCAACTGATCAGGGGGGCTAATGTTGACCCCAGGTCCCATCGCTGATGTAGACTGTCCCTGGGTGCTCAATTGCCGTTTGATCTCCTGCATTTCTTCTTGCATTTTTTCCCGTTCTTGCGACTGTAACACAAACTCCTCCAGACGGCGGAGCCTCTCGTTCTCCTCGTCCTTTTTTCTCTTGGCGGCTTCTGTATGTTCCTCTATCCTCAGGAAAACCATGCGACCATAGGATAGCACCTTTGCCTCTTGTTCACCCACCGTGCTCAGCACTTTCTTGGGCATACGTTAATTCATCTTTATCTCTGTCAGGCTTGAACGCACCGCTAGCGGAAGCATCTACCGCAAAAAGTAACATTTCTGCTGCCCTTTGGATTTGTTTGCCACACACTACCTACCTAGTCTCCAGGTCCAGCCTGGCACCATGCGTGAAAAACCAATTCTTGGCACGGTCGGGCCAATCGAGTGAAGCCAGCACGAGCCCCTTGGCAACTACATCGGCTTCCATCTTCTCCCACTTGGGGACGGCACTCTTGTAGCCACCGGATCCCATGCGATGGTGGTATGTCTTCTGTCGGGCATTCTGTTGGTTCCTTCACACCCGTTGTTCAGCTTCTTCTGAGGTCTTGAACTGTACGAACTCATCCTAATATGGCCTCAATTTTGAAACTGGGCCCGGAGCGTTGAAATCCGGCATCAAGTTCTTCTTCACATAATCATTATATAACTTTTTCTTCCAAGTCTGGAATTGTATTGCCATCTTCTTCATAGCCCAACTCCTCACTAGCTCTTTCAAAGCATCATCGGCTCCTTCAAGTGTGAAATGTGCCATGATATCATTCCAAATCAAATTCTTGTCAAGATCGGAGACATAACTGATATGAGGAGTGTCTTTCTTCTGTTTCCACTCTCGAGCATTGATGGGGAGCCTATCCCTTAGAAGGTACCCACAATGATAAACAAACTTCTTGACGTTTGGTCCAAGTGCTTCTCCTGTCTCTCTGTTGAAATCAAAGATTACGAAGCAGCCCTCCAACGGCTTTGTCGGGCCTCGTACATTTCGACTCTTCAGTCGTCGTTGTCGAATCCAGAGGGCTATGGATTTAGAAAAAAATAGTTCAATAAGTATATTGCTCATCACCGATAATTTCATATATTTCACATGTTTATATACATGCATACACATATATTTCATTTATTTATACCTCACCGACAATCTCTTGCTCATCGTGAAGGTTCAAGTATTGTGTCGTGTCATGTACCGTCTGTTGGTTATCAACTTCATCATATTGACCTCCAACGATCATATTCATCATGACATCCTCCATGTTTTGATTAGGATCGGCCATCGGGACTATATATGAAATTGAGATATATACGAAATTAAAATTGAGATACATATATATATATATGAAATATTGATATAAATATAAATCCTAACTCTAAACCCATATATATAAGAAATTACAAGAAAACCCGGCTAAAACCCTAACCCTAAACACTTATACATGAAATTGATATATATATATATATGCGCTAATCATCATCTAGGGTACCGAATATTATTCACTACCCTAGCCCCCTCACGCCGCATGCTATCTGCCCATGGTACCCGGTTCACTCCCACCAGTTTTGGACCATATTTTTGTTTCTTTTTTTTTCACGCAGACATGATTTCAATCCTGGACCATCTGCTTTTTTTATTTATTTCATGCCATCACTGTTTTTGTAGTTATTCCGTCTCTGGTTTTTTTTTTGTGACGCCACATTTTGTTATGTGATTTTGCATCCTCGACTATCGATCTTTTATTATTTTTTCACTGTCTGCTATTTTTCATTTTTCACACCGTCTTTATTTTTTCTATTATTGTTACACGGATAGGTTTTGCAACTGTTTTTTTCACTCGTACTGTTTTATTTGTTTATTTTTCATGCAAACAGGTCTTCTTCGTATCAATGATAGTGCATTACAATGCAGTGAATATAAACCAGTGATACATGTACTGTTAGATCATGATACAATGACTCAGAAAGGAAGATGTTAGAAATAAAAAAAGAATGGGGTAGCATGCCTCCAAGCAGGCTCTATTGCACAGTAATTGCGGTTACAGTTCCATATAGAACTTGTCAGCATGATTGGTACCAACGATTTTGGAAGTCTTTGCGTCAAATGTCATCAATGATTTGTGCCTGCAACTTAATTAGAATGGGGAACACAAGAACGTGAAACAACCTGATACATTCTAGGATGCCAAGAGCATCTCCGAGAGATTACCAAATTGTTTTCTAAAGGTTAATTAGGCTATTATTAAAAAAACATCTCCAACAGACCTTGTAAATGACTCCAAATGTATTAGCTCTATCCCACCTCATTCGCTCTCTATTTCTAAATAGTCGATCTCAATTTAGATAGTCTCTTAGAGTAGTCTATGCTATTTAGGTGAGATTTATTTTAGAGAATAGCTAAATCACTAAATTTAGATAAATATTTTTGTTAATCTCTTGGAGATGCTCTAAGAAGCTCGAAGCCGCCTAGTATAAAGAAGTGGTATGGATGTCTATGACCTCTTCTTTTGGTTTAGGCAAACAGTGTTTCTACTTTACCTCTTCTTTGAATTCGCACGATCGAGGATCAATTGTTGCCCTTACCTCTAGGGCCTCCATCCTGAACAAATTTCAAAGACAATATTTGGTTAATATCATCATGTTGTCTATCAGAATGCATAACAATGTATAAAACTCAGTAGTTATAGAATATAAACAGATTGCAAAGATGATTTTGTAGTTTGAGTGGATACACAAAACTCAATGGGGGATACTACAATGCTAGGCAAGGTTAAGGCGAAGGCATAATTTGCAAGTAAATAAGCTGCTAATCGGCCTCACTGGGATTAGAATCGGCAGTTGCAAGGAAAAACAACTTTGAATTTGCAAGTAGAAGAGCCTGCATAATTGACAAGTTTAGGCAAGTGGCATCTAATAAGGTTTAGTTCTGAAAAAAATATGTAGAAACTATAATCAAATTACACAGATCAATTTGATAGAAAAGAATTATTAGCAACTACTTAGTGATTAGCTATGGAATTTGGCCGCATAGACCATACAACAGGATCAGTAAGGGCAGAACCAGAGTAGGGGTGATCAAGTACACAGAATAATTAGTGTCCATTCCCCAAAGCACAAGTACAGAAAAAAATTGGTTCCTTGCTATAAGAATAACTAATCCAAATGGCAATTCTGCCAGCATATGAAATTTGTTGTTGTTGTTGTACCATATTGAAAAAAACAAATTATTTGACCTTTCTTTTGCCCAATCACATAAAGTATCTACATACTTAGTGTCTTGATGCAGAAATAAGGTAGGTGTAGTATTTAATCAGCACCACTTGATTTTTCTAAATCCTAAACACAAACATTTTTTGCCAATACTCCTGTTTAATATTCTTGAGAATACTAATGAGGATAGTGCATCCACAAATTGCATTAACAGTTGGTATTAGTCACAGTGACAGCAAAAATGCCTACCCCACGAGTTAATGAAAGCTGAATTGAACCAGTATTGGCAGCCGAAACAAGTTCACCTTGCTGCAACTCAAGAGGAGCTCCTGGCCGTGACCTGCACAGACAGTCAACTCTCGTCATCAAATCGAATCAAGGAGGAGCTGGAGGAGGAGGAGATTGTGCCAACATCGAGCTGGGGAAGGGGATCTGGAGGACGTTCACCTGGATCTGCCAGCAGTGTTGAAGGAGCACACGCTGGAGAGGCAGTGGCGGTAGGCTGACGACAGCAAGGCGAGTTGGTACTCCTTTCTCCAGGAGTTTGCGGCAGGAGCTCACGATGAGTCATGGGCAAGCACGGGAGGCTGCTGATGATGGCAAGGTGCAGGTAGGACGGATGCCCCAGGTGCGGCAAGCTTGCCGGTGCCAAACCTGTAGCAGCCGTCAATGCCGACACTCAACAACAAGGCCTTAAAGACCACAGTCGCGGCCAGTAGGGTGAGGGAATGGGGGAGAGAGATGGCGCTAGGAGGGCCCTTGGTGGCGGCGAAGCAAGAAAGCAGTAGGACAGTAGCAGTGGCGGCGACGACGACCAAAGCTTAGGGGTCAGGGGTGGAAGTAATCGCACACAGGAACGACGATGCCACGACCGACAAAAGGAGATCTGAATCTGAAATGAAAAAAAAATAAGAATAGATTTTGTTTTTTTACGGGAGAGAAGCGTGTTGCTGCTGCATAGACTTGGGTACTGATTATTACGTAATCAGGGTAGTATTAAATATCATGTCATTTCAAACAAAAAAAAACATAACTATCTTAGTACCAACTCAGCAATAATTCATTAAGATCTAAACCATCAACTAACCCTTACATTAAAATAGTATATCCTTAAAAATGTGGCATGCCACAAGTCCACACAACTACACTTTGAAAACAGAGATGCCACCTAAGCCCACCGTCCAGTTGACCAGAATAGGTAACCACTACTACAATTGCACTGCAATTCCATAACCACTACTACAATTGCACTGCAATGCCATAGACATGGGTCAAGCATCCACAGATGCTTCACCTATCCATGCATGTCATCAATGGAAAATAGATTGGAACAAATATTAATAAAACAAGCACAAGAAATTTTAGAAATTTGGAAACTTGAGTTGGTATGCATCTCCTAATTGCATCAGATAGTAGGATAAGGTTTGCAGTGTTCTCAATGTAATCCTCATGTTCTTTACATTATCAAAGGTGGATTCATTTAACACTAGTACCAAGAAGGATCAAGGAAATGATAAATAAGTTGAAATGGCAAGGAGTTAAAAAAAAAATACAAGATCCACTTTTGTTCACACCTAATAAGACCTGAACTGAATCTGGAGTAACATTCTTAAAACTGTGAACTTAAATGTATAGCTAAGAAAATGGATAGCTAAGTAAAAAGTACATGAGCATGAGAGGACCAAGCTCACAGCTATCATACGGTGTCCAGGACATGAGACTCAGACGAAACAGACTGCAATAAATTTCAAATAACAGAAGTGAACTAAAGATCAAATCAGGAACTATTTCAGGTTTTGGAGCTGTTGTTTTTATATTGAAAAGCAAATGTGAGTTCAAACGTTGTGCTGGGGATGACAGCATACAATCCAATTGGCACAACAATGCAGTTGTGTCTTCACAGACTAGCAGAACAGAGACAATTGTGCTACATCATTATAAAGGTATTTGTCCCTACTTACAGGCCATGAGATGTAAAAATGAAAATTCAGAATAATGGAAGAGAACCAACTAACATATGGCTACACAAGACAGAATCGTGTATTGACAGCGGATATGTTGATAACTTGTGCATTTGTTTTCTAATCAGGCAATTTAATAGTAGAAGCAATCTGGTACTGTTAAAAAAACTAATTCTTGAACCCGCTATGTGAGAGAACTAAACATAATAACATTTACACAAACAAGGAGCATCCAAGAGACATGCTATGTACTACCATACAATCCAATTTGGATAATTCGAGACTGAAACGAAGTAGTGATGTATGATCAAAGGTATTTTCTGAAATTCCTCTATTGTACCTGGAATCTCACCTATGGTTAATGCATTCTGTGCCATGCTGCCACAAAATCTTCTAGTTCATTTGAGCTTGCCTGATTATAAAAGTGTGTCCACCAAAAACGATTAATAAGTGCCCACAAAATAGAAACCCAAGTGAACATGCTGCAACATGAATTAGTAAAAGCTGAAAACTAGAAGCTTCTAGTTCATTTGAACTTACCTGATAAAAGTGTGTCCAGTAAATTTAGGAAAGATGGTATCATCATAGTTCATGGAGTTTGAATCATGGACCAAAACAACCACACCCTACACTTAATAAAACAGAAGGAAAAGACATCAAAGAGAGAAGGGAAACCAATTTTAATATATGTTTATTGCCAGCTTATTAACATGATGAAATTTGGCTCATATGTTTGGGGAAAAAAAGATTGACCCAATAAACCATCATTGGCAACAAATCGAAAACCACACATCAATATGCAAGCATTACAGGTCTAATGAAGAAGAAAAATGGTTGGGGCCAGGGTGTGCAGCAGTTCAACGGAAGGTGGAGGCATTGACACTTCTCTCCTCCTCGCGACTTGTAATTTAGAACGGAGTGAGTATGTAAGACCATCTGCACATACATAGCCTATTAATTTATTAAACAACTGCATAATAGTCCATCTAGTTCTGTACCGGGATTGTTGCAAAAGAATCACTATGCTTAGAACTGGAATATATAAAAATGAAAGTCCTGACTGTGCAATAAAGGGACCAATTTGAATATTACTAGATTGTGCACCCGACGTGGACAGTAGCCTGCATCCCCAATTCCTCCCTGCCTCTGCAAGCAACTCTGCCCTCCACAGCACCCGGACCCCTAGGACGGTTGAAGACATTATGCTGCTGTCCCTATGCAAAAAGAAGCTAATGGAGTCATCAGGTACAATAATTGGGCTTCGATGCAGCACACAAAAAACAATTTAATTGCCAGCGCACCATCGCTGGTCAAATAAAGCTACGCTAGACATACAGATCAAACCTAAAATCAAATGGGAACCTAATGTTGAACATAAAATTCCTTATTTTAGGATGAACGCAGCAGAATATTATGAACTGAAGGAGGGTATAGGGATACCTGACGGACCAGATGCCTCCATCATCGCGGGAAAGAATCAGTCACCGGCGCCTTCACCTGGGAATTCTCGGTCAGCTAAGAGGGGAGCACGACGGAGACCGCAGGTTGCATGGGGTAAGGGTGGGCGTGGGTGCGGGGGCGCTGATGCGACTAGCTGCAGGGCGACGCGGGGGCGGCGACACCGGCGAAGCTTGCGTCCAAAGATCCACCACAGCCCCCGTCGCCCACCCCATGCGGCTCGGTGTCATCGCCGGTGCTCGCGGCCTCGCGGGGCTTCGGCGAGCACGACTGATGGTGGTGCTGGGTGGGAACCGAGCTGCAGCTGCAGGACGGGGTGGGGGCAATCGCCGGGGAGGTGGTGAATCTGAAGAAAACTGTGTAACTGGCACTGGGTGGGATTGATGCGGTGAGATCGTGGGGGTGTGGGCCGGTGGGGGGTGTACGGGTGGGGACGTTGGGGCGGGTGGTGACGCCGATCAGCCTCTAGGGTTTCGGGCAGACGGACTTGGTCGGCTGGTCCTGCGAGGTGTTGGGTCTGACTCGAACTCGAACCAGCATTTGCGGTGGCTCGCTCAATAGGCTTGGGTAGTGATTATTATTCACTACCCAGGGTAGTATATAGAAATACTATATATATATGTATATATATGTGTGTATATATATATATATATATATATATATATATATATATATATATATATATATATATATATATATATATATATATATATATATATATATGCCCGAGCTCCCCAAGCCATCTTGTAGAGTGGTAGTAAGCCGTAGTCGCGGAGATCCCGTAGAGTGTTGGTAAGCCGTAGTCGCGGAGACCCTGTTTCTTTTGCAAAAGCTTGGATGGACCCGTTTGCCCGAACCCGTGAGCCTCTACCCTTGAGCCTTTTAGCTGAAGATAGGCGTTGTTGGCGTTGGAGCGTTGAAATAGGCATTTGAGCGTTAGATTAGGAAGCGTTGGATTATCCAAGCCTAGCAAAAGAAACAAGTTGGTCTTAATTGTGAGGTTTAATTACCTGCCGTTGGACTGGAAACCATCTACCCTATAGGTTGATCGTAATTGTAAGGTTTAATTACCCTGCCGTTGGACTAGAAGCTACCCATCTAAACTCCTTTGTCTTCGTATAAGATGTCTTGGTTAGTAAGGATGCTTACTGCTTCTGACCGGTCTATAGCCTGGTGTAGCAGTGATAAGTCGGTTAAGACTATGTCCGAAAAGAATGCATTGTATAATTATAATACGTGTAGTATTAGTTCTATGTATGAACCCCTGTTTTATAAACCTAAAAAAGAAATAAAATTACACGAGAAAACGATTCCCAAGTAGTATCAATCTCTAATGTTATTGAAATAGACAATCTTAAAAACCAAACTGTCACAACATTAGAGGAAGGTGAGTTCCAAAAAGATAAAGAGCTTCCTCGAAAAGAAATAGGTCTTCCAAAAAATAAAGCCAAAAAAGAAAGATATTTCAAAAATGTGGATCGACCTTTTAGGCTAAAGATTAGAGAAGTTTGGCATAAAGAAATGATTGAGCAAAAGAAGAACATATTCTTCTTTGATTGGTATGAAAATAGTCAAATTAGACATTTTGAAGAATTCTTCAAATTAGATTCTCAACAAAAGAATAAGATTGAACCTGAGGTCTGGTAATGACAAAATAATCAGCCCAATGAAGGCTTCTAGGAATTGGAAGACAATCAGTGGAAGGCAGATTAAATCTGCTTACTCACCAATTGAGTCCACTCAATTAGAAGCAAAAACCAAGGAAGAGAAGATTAAGGCATGCCCGCTAAAAGACATATCCAAAACTACTCAAGAAAAACCCACAAAAGTAGATCACATAGGCTACCTTGTGAAAAATCAGAACCCTTTAAATACATCTTTGCGTACTCCTGGCCAGCAAATAGACCCCATAAAGACCATCCTTAGGGATAGAACAATGCCCAACAAAAGTAAGGAAAAAGTAAATCATCCATCTAGCTCTCATCCTGAAACCCAAACAGTTGTCCCATCTTTTGTCTCACAACTTGGAAAACAAAAAACTCTGGGACGCTCTATTTTTGAGGAACCAATTAATGAGCTAGCAAACAATTTGGGAAATTTAAATATCACCAAAAATGACCAAATCACTGATGAAGAAAGTAAAGATTTAATAAACAAGATTAGATCTTTCCAAATGATAAAAATTATTATCCAAAGCCAGTCTACGTAGAACTACCCTACATACAGTATGATATGCCTCAAAGAAATCACTAAAGGGAATGCTAGAGGGAATGTGGGATACCAAATATTTACTATGTGCCATCAGATGATTATATATACAAACTCTTGCATGACAAAGGGACATAAAAAGAATGAAACCACTCATATGATCGTCATAGGATTTACGGGGCAAATAAGGAGCCCGTGGGATCACCATCTAAGATGAAACCCAAAGAAAATCCATAATTGATGCCGTTAAAATAGATAAAAATGAACGGCCAATTGTCCTAATAGATGATCAAGGACAATCTTTAGGAACAATCCCAGATGATATATTAGCTCTACTCCACAGTATAGTTTGCCATTCAGTGAGAAACTATCAAAAGAATAGAGAGCGTTTGAGTTACAAAACCATGTCAAATTTCAGATGGTGTAAAGATTTGTTCCTATCAAAATTATTTGTCCTTACAGATTCTAATCAGAATTTTTGGAAAGAAAAATATATACCTGATCCATCTCCCATATTTCCTGAAAAGGTTAGAAATACTTTAAGAAAAGGGAGTACAAAACATCAAAACCTAGATAGAAGTAAAATCACCCAAAAACTGCAAATGATTGGAGCTAAGCTATGTAATGATTTAAAAATCAAGGAACAGCTCAAAAAACAAAGAGAATTAAGAGAGTTGTGGTATCAATTTGGATTCCAAGACCCACTTAAATCTAGAAGAAAGGGGTCAAATAGATAGCATAAAAGAGTTTATAAGAAAGTAAAACACCCTATCTTTAAGAGAAGGCATAAAAAGATATATAACAAACAAAATGCCTCGAAACATTTCAAAAGAAAGCTCAAGTCTAATGACCAAGGGTATGGCCAAAACAATCATAAGACTCTAAATTGCCATAAACCAAAAGTAAAAGCTTTGCTTGAACCAGAATCAAAAGATAAAAAAGAAAAATTAGAGAAAAACCTCTTGGTTCTCATTGATTTGAAACAATTTATTTTAGATACCTTTGATACAGTGCAAAATCCAAAAGAAAAGGAGATTATCCTTGAAAAGTTTCTATCAAGGGTACAAAATAACAAAGGTAAAATAAGTAATGAAATCAAGCAAAAGAAATTTTATGCCACAAACGAGGTCTTCAATAGGGTTGAAGATTTGAAGAAAAAAATAAGCAACTAGATCTCGAAGCACTCTCGAAAGAATACAATCTTATAAAAGAAGAATTAAGAAGCCTTAAAAGAAAGGCAAAAATTATCGAACTCCAAGATTCCAAAGATGATAATGAAGCCCAGAAAGAGGAACTAGTTGGTTCTATAGAAAGATATTTCAAGCAAAAATGGTATGCTGAGATTTTATATAAATTCTATGATGGATTCAACTTTAAGTATAGAACTTTGATAGATTCAGGCGCAGATGTAAACTGCATCAGAGAAGGAATTGTTCCATTTAGATATTTTGAAAAATCTTCTCATAAGGTCCATGCTGCCAATGGCAATCTACTCCAAGTAAGCCACAAAATTCCTGAAGTCCATGTTTGCATTTCTGGAGTATGTCTAGAAACATCATTTTTACTAATCAAAAACCTCAATCAAGGAGTAATTTTAGGAACTCCATTTTTATCGTTAATACGTCCTTTTCTTGTGACTAAATAAAGTATCCAATTTAGCATTAAAGGCAAAAAGGTTGAGTTGATGTTCACTTCTCAGCCTGAAGAAACTTTATTAAATCATTTAAAAGAAGTGATCTATCACAAAGAACAATTTATCAATTAGGTAGCCATCGAAATTAAAAAGACAAGAATAGACAAAACCCTTGAAGATCCAAATTTCAAAATCAAAATAAAATCCTTAGAAGAAAAATTTATTAAGAAATATGCTCTGATCTTCCCTCTGCCTTTTGGCATAGGAAGAAACATGTTGTTGCTCTCCCATATGTATCTAATTTTAGTGAAGAAAAGATCCCTACCAAAGCAAGGCCCATCCAAATGAATAGTAGACTTTTGAAAATTTGCAAATCTGAAATTAATGAACTACTAAAGAAGGGTTTAATAAGGAAAAGCTCCTCGCCTTGGAGTTGCGCAGCTTTCTATGTAGAAAATGCGCTGAAAAATAGAGAGGTGTTCCTAGGTTAGTGATCAATTATAAACCTCTCAACAAAGCTTTGCAATGGATAAGGTATCCAATCCCTTATAAACATGATTTGATCCGAAGAATTTAAGGATCACAAATATATTCCAAATTTGATATGAAATCTGGATTTTGGCAAATTCAAATAAGAGAAGAAGATAGATATAAAACTGCTTTTACAACCCCATTTGGCCATTATGAATGGAACGTGATGCCTTTTGGATTAAAAAATGCTCCATCTGAATTTCAAAAAATAAAGAATGAGATCTTCCTGCCATATACTTCTTTCATTATAGTGTATGTAGACGATGTTTTGATCTTCTCACAAGATATTGATCAGCATTGGAAGCATCTAAACACTTTCCACAAAATTATAATCCAAAATGGTCTTGTAGTATCTGCACGAAAAATGAAACTTTTCCAGACCAATATACATTTTCTTGGATACAAGATACAACATGACCAGGTTTTGCCTATTACCCGAGTCATTGAATTTACTGATAAATTTCCTGATGAGATAAAAGATAAGAAACAACTACAAAGATTTCTAGGTTGTTTGAATTATGTCTCAGATTTCTATGAAGCACTGGCAAAAGATAGAAGGATTTTAACCGAAAGGTTATAGAAAATCCTCCTGCCTGGACCATAAAACATACTCAGGCAGTAAAAGAGATTAAGAGCAAAGTGAAAAGGTTGCCTTGCTTAAATATACTAGATCATGACGCATTCAAAATTATTGAAATAGATGCCTCAGATTATGGTTACGGAGGAATCCTAAAACAACGAAAGGATTCTAAAGAGCAGGATTCTAAAGAGTAGCTTGTCAGGTTTACCTTAGGAACCTGGAATGATGCTCATAAAAATTATTCCACTATCAAAAAAGAGATATTGGCAATTGTAAAGGTTGTCTCAAAATTTCAAGGAGAACTTCTCAATCAAATATTCTTGTTGAGAATAGATTGCAAGGCTGCAAAAGATGTTCTCCAGAAAGATGTGGAGAATTTAGTCTCCAAACAGATATTTGCCAGATGGCAATCAATATTATCATGTTTTGACTTTGATATTGAGCACATAAAGGGGGAAGTAAATTCACTCCCTGATTTTCTATCCCGTGAATTCTTACAGGGATATGTCAATCAAAAGAGAATTATCATTCAAGGCGAGACTCAATGAGAGCTCTCCCTCCAAACAATCTTATCAAGGGAAAATATTTAAAAGCCCTATGACGCAAGAAAAATATGGAAATGCGTCTCAATATATTCAGAATGCAGAGGAAATAATATTGCCTCTGGAATTCAATGATTCAGATCTTGATCTTCAAAAAATATTAGGGAAATATTTCCCCAAAGATTATTATTTCATACCTGAGTATCCAGGTAAAGATCAAAATTATTATGAAGCAATATTGTGCGAAACACAAAGTGCACAAATATTCCACACAAAAAATGGAGAAGAATTGGGATTTACAAAGTTATTAATCCAGAAGGTTATTCATCTGGAAGATTGGGACAGGGCATCCAATCCCTATGTGGCTAAAACTTTATATTCTGCCACATGCCTCAATAAAAAATACAATTATTGGGACTATCAAAAGGCATGGGAATGAGTACTACTTGTACAAAATCTTTAGAAGAAGCACTTATGGTTTGTCCGCTTCAAGGAAGGATGTGGTGAAATACCACTATGGTTCTTCAATAATTGGTGGCTTAAAGCTGGTGCAATCCCAGAAATACTCTCAGAAGAAATTATCAAATTGATCACCCAAGAATCCAAGAAAGACTTAAGGACTACCCTTTTATACTTATGCAATTCTGCGTGGATACATCATTACCTTGGATTGTTAAGTGGGAATTTGAGGTTCATAAAACTCAATTCCAAGCAACTCTCAGAAGAAAGTATTATGCAAGATGGTGGGATAAATTCAACACTAAAGCCATCATTGACAAGAGAAGATACCAATCAACAAGTAAGAAATCTAATGTGGCTCAACTAAAGGAAGACATCACCAGAGAATTATTGATAAATCAACCAAACTTGTCTCAAGCTGATCTAAAATTGCTTGTTTATGAGAAGATGTTTAAAATGTTGGATGATACTCCTCAACCACTATAAATTAAATCTCCTACTCAAGACAGCAATGAAGATATAGTGCAATGCAGCCAAGCAGTACCAAATTACTTCTCACCATTAAAGCAAGAAGAAGAGTCTCAGGAAGGGATATCTGACTATTGAAGATAAGATAAGGATTCCTCACTATTGAAGATAAGGTTATCTTCAAGATAAGGATTCCACACTATTCAAGATAATGCCATCTTTATCAAAGTCTGAAGGTACATCATGAAGACCGTTTTTGCTAGTCAAAACGAGCCATCATAATATTTATGAATGGACAAAAGAAACATCATGAAGATGCTTCATCATCACCTTGGTGAAGTCAAAGAAATAATTATAAAGATTCCCCAATAATGCAATTACAAGTCAAAAGTATCATCATATACAACTACAAGTCAAAAATGTCATCATAAAGAAGGGGCTCCACTATACCTTTGCCATCCCTATATAAAGAGAAGAAGAGGCAAGGGAAGGGCATCGCTTGAACCACCACCTCAACGATCACTCGAGCACGCTCTCGAGGTTCACTCATCCATCGATCGCTCGAACCACGAGGATCACACATCACTTCCACCATCCACCATAGTATTGTATCCAGTATTGTATCCTAAATAAAAGACTCATATCTGATTCTATGTGTGAGAGTTTGTAAGAGTCCAGTGAGAGTCTATAATCAAGTGTGTACTACTACGTGTGTATCAAGAGCCTAGTATACTACTCAGGAGGATTCACTTTCTGACTATCAAGGTACCTAATATAATTCAGGACAATGTTTTATTAAGCACGTTCTTCATTTATCATATGTGTGTTCTTGTTATGTTGAATATATGACTGAAAATCCAAAAAATATTTATACTTATCCATTGTTTGTGTTGTTCTGCACTGCATCCTTGTTTATGTTCTTTACCTAGTTTATTTACTTATATATTTATCTGTTGTTCTTATTTATGTTCTTTATTTTACTTGCTTTAAATTACTGTTGCATTATCACTTGCTTCCCTGCATTGCATATAAACTCCTGAAAAACCAAAAACCTCTACCATTACTCCACCTTTCCGGACATAGCCTCCTTATCCTACCTAGACCTGACCATATATATATATATATGTATATATATATATGTATATATATATATGAGAATTGAGATACATGAAAAGAAAAATTGAGATACACAAACCCTAACCCTAAAACCTATACATATCATCATTTATATAAATCATGCATATACATTATATATATACATATATTTGAAATTGAGTTATATTCATATACTAAATTGAGATATGACAATATATATCACACTTATATCAATTTCACAATATTTCATATACATATATCAATTTCAAACTTAACATATACATATATCAATTTTACAATATTTCATATAGATGTTTCAATTTAACATATACCTATATGACAATTTTACATTTTAATTTTTTTCTCTCTTGGCCGGCTGCACGCCCCTCACCTCGGCGTGTAGGGTCGAGGGCAGGGCCGGGGCCGGAACCGCGTTGAGGTCAGCGGCGCGGGGCTGGTGGTGCGCTGCACGGGCGCAAGCGGCGGCGGCGGGCGGCCGTACATGGGCGCAGCCGCGCGCGGGGTCGAATAGTCTGGGGCTAGGGACGTCGATTGAGGCCGGCGGCGCGCGGGGTCGAGTCTGGCGGCGGAGTGGGGCCGGGACAGTCGATTGAGGCCGCCGGCGAGCGGCCGGGCGAGCAGGGCGGCGCGACGCGGTGGCGCGGCGCGCGGGGCCGTGCGAGGGCAGCTCGGTGTGGCGCGAATCACGGCGGTGGTGGAGGTGCACGGCTGTGGCGGCGTAGCACCGCGGTGGTGGAGGCGCACGGCGGTGGCGGGGGCGGAGGCGCGGATCGGCGGCGACGACGATCTCCCTGCTCTGCTGCTAAGTGTTGAAACTGACGGTGGCGTGGAGGAGGAAGGACACTGCGCCTTTTATAGGCAGAGCACATTTACTCCCGGTTGATGTTAACAACCAGGAGTAAAGGTCTAACCTTTACTCCCGGTTGCTGTTACCAACTGGGAGTAAAGGTCCCTTCCCGCTCAACTGGGCTGCTGTTTTGAGACCTTTACTCCTGGTAGGTATTACCAACCGGAAGTAAAGGTGAATTTTTTTTCAGTTCCCGCCAGTTGCCAATTTAGCCTTCACCATTTGTTTAATTTGTTATAAATAGGATTTAATGTAGTAATTGCATTTTAAATTAATTACTTGGAATATTTTTTCATAAAAATGATCTTTATTTTTCTTTTCCTTTACTATATCTATGATAAATCTTAAATGTGAATGTATTTTATTTATTCTTATATATACCCGTTTTTATTAGAAAATAATCACTATTTCATTAATGCAAAAATGTATTTTTAATTTAAATATTTTGAAACTATTGGATCTCGATAGGATATTTGTTTTCGCATCGTTTCAAAGTTTTAAATTTGTTTTTTGAGTGCTTATTGTCCAAATTAGTCATCAGACATCATGAATCATATAAAATTAAATTTCAACATATATAGAAAATCTTGGATTCATAGTTTTTACATAATATATATTACACATCACTACATCAAGCCGCAACAGCAGTGAAAATCTTCTTGAGGTATGTTCCTTGATCATGATCACGCCGTAACCATGGATTGTCTTCATTATTTAGCGCGATGCTTGGGTCCTTATTCACTGCGAATGGCAGGAATTCGGTCATCCTTTTCATAATCCTCTGATAGGTTTGACTGATCCTCGATTCCTACAATGTTTCTTTTGCCTGAAAGAACAATGCGACGTTTTGGCTCGTTGATTGAGTTGTTGTTTCTCACTCTCTTTGGTTTCGTAAACATATTCTTGACATAGAACACCTTGAGTGACATCCTTGGCAAGGACAAATGGTTCATCCTTGTACCCAATATTGTTGAGATCCACAGACATCATTCCATACTCATTGTCGACTGTTACCCCGCCGCTGGTCCCTTTCACCCATTAACACCGAAACAAAGGTACCTTAAAACTAGGTCCATAGTCCAGTTCCCATATGTCCTCTATAAGGCCATAATATGTTTGCTTATTCCCGTTTGGATCTGTGGCATCTATGCGGACACCACTGTTTTGCTTGATGCTCCTTTTATCTTGGGCCACTATGTAAAATGTATTTCCATTTATCTCATACCCTTTATAAGTGAGAATATGCCACGATGGTTCCCTAGTCAACAAATACAGTTGCTCATCAAGACTCTCATCACCTTGACATTTTTTCTGCAGCCAACCGCTGAAAGTTTTCATGTGGTGCCGTGTAATCCAAGCTTCAGTTTTCCCTACAAATATGTGTCTCGATATACGGAGCCACCAATGAAGAGTTTTGCAGAACCGTATAGTGTGCTTTATTGAAACAATCATCCTCCATACCGATATATGTTTTCTTCCCTAGTGTTCCCTTACCACTTAGTCTACCCTTGTATCGCGATTCAGGCACACCAATCGGGTCAAGGTCGGGAATGAAGTCAACACAGAACTCAATGACCTCTTCTGTTCCGTATCCCTTTGCTATGCTTCCTTCTGGTCGAGCACGATTGTGTACATATTTCTTCAGGACTCCCATGAACCTTTCAAAGGGGAACATATTGTGTAGGAACACAGGACCGAGAATACTAATCTCCTTGACCAGATGAACTAGGAGGTGAGTCATGATATTAAAGAAGGATGGGGGGAATACCAACTCAAAGCTGACAAGGCACTGAACCACATCATTCTGTAGCTTTGCTAGATCCGGTGGATTGATTGCCTTCTGAGAAATTGCATTGAGGAATGCACATAGCTTCACGGTGGCTAAATGTATATTTGGAGGTAGCATTCCTCTCAAAGCAACTGTAACACCCGGAAATTTTCAATTTTTGAAATAGGAATTTAATTTGATTTATTTATGCAATTGATTGAGCATTTAATATATAGAATAATATTTTTTTGTGAATTAAAATAAACCCTTGGGCATAGAAACATGATTTGTTGCATACATGCTGCTGCACATATTTGTTTCCTGAGATTTGATTGGATTTTGCAAGGGTTCAAAACTTAGTTTGAAAAACCATTTGGAAAACAAATTTGAAAATGAATTGAGAAAATTAGAAAAGGGAAAACTCCCTCCCCTTCTCTGCAGGCCAAGCCGGCCCATCGCCTCTCCTCAGCCCAGGGCGCTGCCCCTCTCCTCCTCCTCCGCATGGGCCGAGCCGGCCAGGCCGAAGCCCAGCTTCAGCGCAGCCCGCCTCCCCTCCTCTCGGTCTCGCTGACACGTCAGGCCCACGGCTCAGCGTCGTCTCCCTCCTCAGGACGGAGTCCGAGCGGAGCACGAGCGCCGCCTCCAACAGAAGGCAACCGCCGGATTTTTCGGCCGAGTCCATCCCGTGCATGCCTCCACTGGCCCGTAAAAGGAAGCCGCGACCCTCGTCCCCCTCCCTCTGCCGCTGACGCGTAGGGCCCACTGCCCCGCGCCATCCCCTTCCTCCAGTAGGAGTCCGCGCGAGGCACGAGCGCTTCCCTCCTCCGGGTCGAGACCCAACCGAGTCCAGCTCTCCTACGCCTCCCTCACGCCCCTATATAGGTCGGCCGAGCCCTGCCGTCCCTCCCCACAAGTTCCCGAGCAAGCCACGCCCTCCAATCTTGCCCTAGCCGCCGCCCCGAGCTCCGCCGCCGCCGTCGATTTCTCCTCGGGAGGACTTCTCCGTCGAAATTGGTTGTTCTCCAAGCTTCGCAGCAAGGTCAGGGACCTTACCGACCCCTTCTCCCTCAGTTTTGTGCACTATAGCCATGATGCCGAGCTTCGCCGCCGCCATAGTTCCGCCACCTAGCTCGCCGCATCCTCCCCGAGCTACCTCTGTGGCAACCGAAACCATAGATAGGTTTGGCTTGAGCTCCTCTTGCTTCCCGACCAGATCCCGAGGTGTGCCGAGCTTCCTAGCCCCGAAAACGCCGTCTCCGGCCATCTTCCGGCGAGGAATCGGCCGGGCACCGCCCGACTCCGGCGACCAGAGCCGCCCCTCTTTCCCCCGAGCTACCTGCGCCGTCCACGGCTGATCCAACGGCTCACTAGTGAGAGATACCCTTTTGCCGGCACTTTTGCAAAAGAGCCCCTGAGCTTTTTAATGTTCTAACCCGCGATCCTTTGGCGTATTTCTCAGATTACGCTTTCCTTTTTAGAAAACGTATTTTCCTCGGTTTAGATTCAAAAATACGTTTTCAATATTTGCAGATTTGCCACTCAGTTTATTTTGGCCATAAAATATTCGTTTTAACTCCGATTTGATCCGTTCAAGTCTCGTTAGATTCGTAATTTCGTAATCTACCTAATGATACTACTGTTATTCATGTTTTGAATTTTAAAAATTCGAGATTAGATTTAATCTATTATTTTATTAAAGTAAAACTTGTTTATTTCATAACTTCTCCGTTTGAACTCCGATTTTCAGTGATCTTTCTATCGTTGGAATCGTAGCGATGCGTAGACTATTTTTATACACATTTCAATCTGTTTTCCTACTGTTGGTGTACTGTTTCTAATATAGATCTTGTTTGCTTCGTGTATGATTGCCTCGATGATTGTGTGGTGATTTTATGATTGAGTTCAGACGATGAGCAATACGTTGGTGATCAAGAGTACACGGAGGATCCCAGTTCTCCAGAGCACTTTGATCAAGGCAAGTATAGCATGGACCATCCTTGTTGCCTATTCACCTTAATCACTAAATTCATGATGCATGTGTCTACCTTGGCAACCATAGTGTTTATTCCTAACTTTTGATAACTTGATCCTTGTTACCTATGAAATTGCATTTGAGTAGTGATGCTAGTGCTTTGATAGGGTCATGATCTTATGAACTTGAATAATTGATTATGAAATAAAGATTTAAAAGATGCTTTTTAGCAACATGGACTAAGGACTAATCTGTAAGTATGACACCGAGACTTACAGCGCAACCATGGGGGCTATATGGCTCTGGCTTTAGTCAAGTATGGAGTTACTTTCTATCATGCTATTAATCTTGAAAGGTTCCTTGCCGAGCTGGTTGTTTTGCGGCTCCTGTCTTTGTGTGTACTGCTGCGTGTGTGTGCCACTTGGAAGGAGGGCTCTACCGCCCCTTGCCATTGCGCCCGGATTGATTAGTAACTTGTTAGCGAGGCTTTTGAAAGACTTCATAGTGAACCCCGCCGATCTACCTTGGTAGTGGATCGAGAGGCTGATCACCTCGAGAAAAAGGGTAAATCACGACTCATGGTGAAAGTGTGCAACCTCTGCAGAGTGTAAAACTGATATATCAGCCGTGCTCACGGTCACGAGCGGCCTTGGACGTCTTACAGGAATTTAACTAATTGAATATTGATTTATTTGGAGTTTCTATTGATGTTTATTCCATATTAATTATCATGTTTATATGATCATGCAAGTCTTGTTCCTTGGTATATTCTATTGTTGCTACTCAATTGCTAAAATATGATCAACTAAAAGCAACCGCTGTCAACCAGTGTCTTATCTTATTTGAGCCTCATAAACCCATGTTATTCTTGTTGAGTACGACATGTACTTACGCTTGCTTTATTTTTCATATTTGGATAAAAATCCCGGATGGGTAACAGATGACTATGAGGATTCTTCTGAGGATTATTAGGATTGTGTTCACCAGTCAACTATTCCCTGTGGAATGGAGATTCCGCGAGAGAGTTATCTATATTATTCCGCTATTATTAATGTAAAGACTCTGTAATGTTATTCATTATATATTAGACCTTGTGATGGTACTATGTAATTTGTCGCTTATGTGTGTGATTGATCCCTGGGCACACATAAGTTGGTTCATTCAATTTTATCCTTAAAATTGGGTGCGACAGCAACTGGAAGCAATTGTGTCATAAGCACGTGGCAGTCATGGGATTTCAAGTTTAGAAATTTCTTCTCTGTCACGTTGATTATACCCTTTACATTCGAGGAGAATCCAGATGGGACCTTGATGCTATCTAGAGATTCGAACATGCTTTCCTTCTCTTCTTTGCTAAGAGTGTAGCTAGCGGGTCTTAAGTAACAGCGTCCATCTTTTGTCTTCTCTGGATGAAGGTTATCTCAGTTCTTTCAAACACTACAGGTCTTGTCGTGCTTCAATTGTGTCTTTTGACTTCCCGTACACATCCATGAAGCCGAGTAGGTTTACACAAAGATTCTTCGTGAGGTGCATGACGTCGATTGAACTGCGGACCTCAAGGAGTTGCCAATATGGAAGCTCCCAAAATATGGACTTCTTCTTCCACATGGGTGCGCGCCCGGAAGCATCCTTCGGAATAGGTTCGCTACCAGGTCCCTTTCCAAAGACTACTTTCACGTCCTTGACCATATTGAGTACATCCTCTTCAGTTCGGTTGCGAGGCTTTGTCTGAGTGTCTGCCTTACCTTTAAAATGCTTGCCTTTCTTTTTTAGCGGGTGTGTCGCAGGAAGAAACCGACGATGGCCAACGTATACGATATTTCGGTATTTTTTCAAATATATGTTGTGGATGTCCTCAAAACAGTGTGTGCAAGCATTATATCCCTTGTTTGTCTGTCTTGAAAGATTACTTAGAGCAGGCCAATCGTTAATTGTTACGAACAACAATGCTCGCAGGTCAAAGTGTTCCTGCTTGTGCTCGTCCCACACACGTACACCAGGTTTACTCCACAGGATTAGAAGTTCGTCAACTAGAGGCCTCAGATATACATCGATGTCATTGCCGGGTTGCTTTGGACTTTGGATGAGCACAGGCATCATCATGAACTTTCACTTCATACACAACCATGGAGGAAGATTGTAGATACATAGCGTAACAGACCAAGTGCTATGACTGCTGCTCTACTCTACAAAAGGGTTCATGCCATCTGTACTTAAAGCAAACCTTAAGTTTCTTGCGTCAGCTGCGAAATCAGGGAATTCTCTGTCAATTGCTCTCCACTGAGACCCATTCGCAGAGTGTCTTAACATATTGTCTACCTTACGGTCTTCTTGGTGCCATCGCAGTAACTTTGCATGGTCTCTGTTTCTGAACAAATGTTTCAAGCGTGGTATTATAGGAGCATACCACATAACCTTCGCAGGGATTTTCTTCCTGGGACATTCTCCATTGCCCTCGGCATCACTAGGGTCATCTCTTCGAAACTTATAGCGTGATGCATGACATACTGGGCATGCTTTTAGATTCTCATAGTCCTTGCCACGGTACAGGATGCAGTCATTAGGACATGCATGTATCTTCTGGATTTCTAATCCCAAAGGACATATAGCCTGCTTTGCTTCATATGTAGTGGAGGGCAATTCGTTATCCTTCGGAAGTATCCTCTTTTGGATCTGCAGTAACTATCCAAATCCCTTATCGGATAAACCATTATTTGCCTTCCATTGTAACAATTCTAGTATGGTACCCAACTTTTTCTGGCCCGCATCGCAGGTTGGGTAAAGTAATTTCTTGTGATCCTCTAACATGCGATCGAACTTGATCTTCTCTTTTTCACTGTCGCATTCTCACTGTGCATCACATGTCCTGACCAAGATCATCAGCGGGCTCATCTTCTTTAGCTACGTCTTCTTCGGCTTCCCCCATTGCAATGTCATGTAAAGGACTATATTGGGCAAATATATCATCATCCCCTTCTTCTTCATCTTCACACTCTTCCATTGCAACCCCGTTTTCTACATGCTTGGTCCAACATATATAGTTTGGCATGAAACCCGACTTAAACAAGTGTGAATGGAGAGTCCTTGAGCAAGCATACTCCTTCAAATTCTTACATACAGCACATGGAAAACACATGAAACCATCACGCTTGTTTTTCTCGGCCACACTCAAGAACATATGCACGCCCGTAATGAATTCTTTAGAGCGGCGATCAGCGTTGTACATCCAGTGTCGGCTCATCTGCATTACAAGACATACCGTATGAAAACCTTGAAGATAATTACTTAATTGCACAACACCAGTCATCTTGTTCAGTTAAAATGCTACCCAACAGACACAAACTAATCACTTTATGTTAAGCTCACTACGATGTACACAATCCCAACTAGCAGTAAACAGACTAAAACTAAAATGCACTTCAGCAGCATAAGGATCTGATGACCAATCCCAACTAGAATAGACAGATCATTCGCTTCCTCTGTCTCGGCGGGCTGCTTGTGCTGGCTCACTGCGTCACCCGTCTGATTGTTTTGCACGTGTTGAACATACTCTTCCTCCCAGTTCATCCTTTACATCTGGTGCCGTCCCACTGAAATTATAACAATAATTAAGAACTTTAATCAAAACCATCAGGAGAATGTAAAAAAATAACCATAGTACGTCAAATGAGATCCAATAACTTACATTGCGATCCGGGCACTTGTAGAAGATACGACCTTTGTTGGGACACTCCTTCCTCACTCGGAACTCCATAACAATCTTCTGCTTACACTCGCCGCACGCAATGAGAGGGAGGTGCGGCCTAAGTCGCTTAGAGACCCGATGAGAGTTCGAGGAGCCAGAAGGAGTCGCCATCTACTCTCTATATTCATTTTTAAAATTGCTATAAATTTAACCTTAAAGGCCCACAAATTAAAAAATAAACTACATAAATTGCTATGAATATTCACTAATAATATGATTATTAAGCTACATATATGAATACTAGTTCTAATAGCAATTTTAAACAAATAACTATAACCTACATATATGAAAGCAAATAAAAGGTGCATACTAGTTGGAACAAAGAACTACAAGCTTTCACCATCTAAACATACAAACTATCAAGTGAATACAGGTATAAATGCTCACAAATCAAGAAATCAACCAAAAGTGTGAAATTAGCTAGATAACCTCTAAAATCAAGTACAAATAACATGAAATGAGATATACAAGTAATGAAGGTGTGAGAATGAAGTTAGTAACCTCTAAAACTAAAGAATCGATGTAGAAGTGGAAGAAATTGTGTGGTGGCCGAAGAACACAAGAAGAACACAGAAGCAAGAGCAAGAACAGAGTGTGCTCGGGGTGGAGGTGAAAGAAGAAGAATTTAAGCTTATATAGGTGGAGACTTTTACTCCCGGTTGGTAATACCAACCGGGAATAAATGCCTGTTTTTAGCCTCGGCTGGTGGTCCCAACTGGGATTAGACCTTTACTCCCGGTTGGAGCCACTAACCGGGACTAAAGACAAACCTTTACTCCCGGTTGGTAATCCCCTACACACCTGCCCGATCCACTAGCCGTTGGGCATGGACCTTTAGTCCCGGTTGGTGTCTGGAACCGGGACTAAAGCTGGCCCAAACATAGTTCACAGACTCATGCAACCGCAGTAACTAAGTTCACAGACTCATAATTCAACTAAGTTCACATACTCATAATTCAGTACAAAAGAGGTTCACAAATACCGCAGCGAGTTCACAGAATCATAGTTCAGTATAACAGAGGTTCACAAATACAAGTTCACAACAACAAGTTCAAATACACATCAAGTTCACAAATCCGATAAACGAGGACTGAAGGGAGGATCACATATGCATCAAGCACCGTCATCCTTGGATGAAGTATCCTTGGATTCAGTGGTTCGCGTTTTCTTTGCCACATGTGCCTCGTTATCCTTGGTTTCAGTATTCTTCGTACCTACATATTTAAATGCGATGTATTAGGTATAATTTACATGTATAATTTACCAGCCAGTTGCATAAATAATAATTTTAGCTGAACTATAAATATAATGTACCATTCTCGTGAAAATGGTTGGGTCGAACCTTCGAGGTCATCCTGTGGGGCTGCTTCTTGTGATCCAACACCCGGGTCCAGAAGCAGTGAACCATCTTCTGAAGAAGGTGGTGTCTCTGGATCTTCTGTGGTGTCTCCCGGTGCTTCCCATGTGGTGCGTGCAGGCGAACCTTCTTCTGATGAAGAATCATAAGGTTCCTCAATTAAGTAACCTGTACATCACGTAATTCAGGATTTTTGTATATATGTAAACCCACGTATGTAAATCCATGTATGAACTGTTTGTACCCGTGCCTGCTTGCCAATGACCTATTCCTCCATGTCTAGAAGACCCTGCACCTCCATAGTCCAGAAGTCCCTGCACCTCCGTGATCCATGTGTGGGTACAGTGTGTATCGGATTTGATACGAAGGCAGGGCTGTAGTAAGAGTGACAATTGTTAGAAAGGAACAATGTAACATACACGCAACATGGTTAATTCTGTTGTAAGTGCACCTACCAGTCATGGGACGATGGGCCTCCTATTGATCACTCGGTGGTAGTGGGTCCACAGTAACCCAAACTAGCCATATGTGCATCAAGGTATCCCCGGAAAGTGACTGTTTGCGGACTCCGATATGTGCAACCCTGGGTATAGTTGATATTCGAGCATATGTGATCATGTGAATTGTGAGATCATTGCTATTGTACTGGACGTCGCGAACTTGACAAAGGTTCACGAACATTCTAGGTACTACTACCGGTTGCACAAAAAGATGCGGTGGCATTACATAAATGACAAGCTTGAGTGGTTCGTAATATTCTGACGGTGATGCTGGTTCTACTTGTATCATGGAGGTGACGGGTAAGGTGGGATCCAAGCCAACTGTAGTGGCACCATAGTCGGATATCCATGGAAGGATGACAAGCTCATGAACACCAACATCGATATGTGATACAGACATGATGGCATGTGCATCAGTTGGAGATGAGGATAGCACTAGATAATCCCGAAGATAATGCGAGATATTTTTTAGCGTGACAAACACATGACACTGCTGCACCAGTGCTTCTTGTATCGTGGCAGCGACTCACGAAATACAGGTACTCTTCAGGGATAGCTTGCACAGGGACCTTGATAAGTATTAAGCTGTCTAGCATATCATTAGTATGCAAGTTGACCTCATGTGCGTCAAAAATTGTCATGTAGTTGCGATTGAAGTCCGCCATATCTTTGGGTTGCTGAGGTACGCCGATTGATACCCCAACGGCAGTGACCATGCACAATCACAAACAAAACACAATGTCAACCCATAAATTTATTTTAAAAATACTATTGTTGTTATTTATTTTTTCTCAGTTTATAAACAAGAATATTTTCATAAACCACTAAATTCCTCTATTTCTCATAACCATTAAACAAGCTATATATGAAAATACAGGCTGTCTTCATCCAATAAAAGGTGCATTCTAGTTAAAAACAACAACTATAAGTTTTCTTCATCCAAAAATACAAATTTGAAGAGAATATAAATTTAAATGGCCACAAATTAAGAAATGAACACAAAAGACAACATATTACATTCTTAGTTTTTTCTAGACAATGCAATGACATATAATATTGAGGTATGAAAATGAAGTTAGTTACCTTCAAAAATCGATGGACTTCTGCAACAAATGGGGGTGACGGCCGAAGAACAGAGCAAGAAAACAATGGAGAGGAAGAACAGGTAGCTCTCGAGCTGAAGAACAGCTAACTCTCGGGCTAGAGAAGGAAGAAGGGAGCTGCTAGCTTTTATACGCAGGGACTTTTAGTCCCGGTTGGACTTACTTACCGGGATTAAAAGTAAGTTTTTCGTCCCGGCCCGTATCTACAGCCAAAAGTAAAACTTTTAGTCCGGGTCGGTATCAAACACCGGGACTAAAAACAAACCTTTAGTCCCGGTTCGTTACACTAACCGAGATTAAAAGTCACTTGACATAACGTCAGTTCCCAGTGACTGTTGGGCAGGGACCTTTAATCCCGGTTCGTGGCTGGAACTGGGACTAAAGATCTCTTTACTCCCAAACACAAATTAGCTGAAAATAAAGCCTATTTCCAGCCTCGGATCAAAGGTCCGTTCTCTACTGCTGCTCATTGTTGGCTCGCGGTGTGACCTTTGCAGGAGCCGCTAGCGCAGGTGGCTGGGAGTTCTTTTCCATGGCAGGTAGTAGCTCCAAGTTCACACTTCACGGAAAAGCTGCACTATATATATACAACCATAGAGAATAAGTAAAAGTATGCAGAAGAGAATGTGCAGCATGAACAAATTAACAATGCATTTTATGCTAATAGGTATATATTAGGTTAAAATAAATCAAGGTTTTGGGGAGCTTCTTTTCAGCCAAAAACAGTGCATCATATGTAAGCAGCACCATTATTTTTTCTGTATCAATTTGAACCTTCCTTTTCAAAATCTTGTAAGGTTACAAAGAGCCTGTCATAGGATAAAAATAACTCAGGGAAATGGATGCTTAGTTCTGTGTCATTATTATCCTTCACACACATGTTGGCTACAAATTAATCAAGAAAAATGTTTGTCAAACTATTAATAGTTACTGCTCCATTCCAATCCATATACTTAAAGAAATTGTGTATATATACTTAGGTATAGCTAAAAGCCGACAAATTAATATTTAATACTGACTAGATAAAAAGATCAGGTAGTCCAACTGGAATCATACCAACTAAATCAAGCTAAACTATGACAGTTATTCATAATCGACATAAAGTCAAACGTATAGCCAAATAAATATATCTGGAAAGGACTATGATCGAAGATCAAATAGGAAAAATTAGAATATAAAGGATGACCTCAAGCATATATATATATATATCAACCATGCATATAAATGGTATTGAAATAGAAAATCAATTGTGTAGGAAGAAGCAAGTGTGGATATAATATATAAGAATTCCATTACTTACTAATTAACCTCTCTGCGATTGTATCTAGCTAGATCTCACCAATAGTTTTCTGCCGCTTCTTCCTGTACATTTATAAACAATTAGAATGTAATAAAGGATATTAAAAGGCATATATAAACAAGGAGAAATATGAATGGGAGAATTCATCACCAAATGTGTGTTCCAGAATTATACCAGTCAATTATCCCACAGTAGGCATAAAAAATACATCTTAAGCTACCTGGTTTCTCAACAAGCAAACATATAATAACGATGGTACAAATTTAATCGAATTGTAATGCGCTTTTCAATTCATGTGACAGAGACTAGCAGCAAGGATATATTTTCGCGTGCACACAGATGGCGGCACATGCAGGAGAGCGTCATCTGTATGTATCCGTCACTGCAACTTTCACATATTCTTCGCCCTGTCTTGCTCACCTTCTCTCTGCTCTCTGAATTCTTCCACTCCAAATGCTTGATGGTGATGCTATTCCTCTCCCTCCCCTTGACCTCCTCCAATATATTGCGGACCATGGATGACTTGATTTGATGAGTGTTGCGCTCTCTTATCCCCTTTTCCTCTCGATTTTAATTTGCAGGAGTCAAGTAGAATCCTCCTCCCTTTTTGCAGGGTTATTCGAATTTTACCCCTAGATCTTGTGACAAAGGAGAGACAAGTTCACATGGGCAATCCTGGCTCGCAGCACGCCGGGGGAAGAGTCATCCCTTGGCATGTGCCGAGGTGCCAGAGACGCTGGGTCCTGCAGCTGCAGGAGAAATCGCCATTCCTAGATCAGCGGAGACTAGGCACTTCCCAGATGACTTCCTCCCGGTGATTGCCCTGAACGTCATGACCGATCACTTCTACGCCACCTTGGGCTGCTCATCAGAATGACGTGCAAGAGCTACACGTAGCTATTGAGATCGATGACCACAATGTCCAGCTGATATCCTTTCAGATTTGTCTCTTCTGTTCCTCACCTGTCAACCAATATTACTCGAGCTCTTGCTGTATTAAGTCCCCTTGTCCCTTTCACTTGTCTGTGTGCACTATCTTTTAAATCGACATTTGATTTTAATTTCCTTTGATCTTTATAATTTTGTTTATGCAGAATTGGTAAATAAGTTTGAATCTAGAAATTATTAATCAAAAGAACATGACAACTTTAACCGTGCATGTGATGTAAAATATGTTTATAACATTCTGAGCATTCTCTCTAGGGAATGTGCAATAATGATTTAGTACCTGTTTTTTGAGGCAATATGTTTGTGTAATGATGATTACTTATAATGGAGAATATAAGCTGGTGATCTATTCTTGCGTGTATTGGGCATCATTATTTCAGCCGAACCATTTATTTTTACTTCTATGACCCATTTATGACATATAATATGAGCCAATGATCAAGATCTTGTGAAGTACATGGTATCATTATATTTTCATTTTATTGCCTTTGCTTCTTTGTTGGTCTACATTTCCTGATTCACTATTCTTTTCTAGGCCAGTCATGCCATTTTACATCTGTTCTTTCTCGAACAGCGCAGGAGAACTGTGTGTCATTTCATTAAGGTATAAAAATGTAACATGGGTCAAGAGACCCAATTCACACACACCAGACCCTGGATTACAGACTCCCCAAACAAATTGTAGAAGCCACCATATGATCTTGATCAATTGATGATTGATACATTTCTTGAGGCCTCTAAAAGTTTCTAGAGTTCACTCTTTTAAAGGTTTTTTTTGCAATCTTCTTATGCCTCTGATATGAGGCCTTTAATTTTCCTTGTAGTCTTATGTACATGTGATGTTATTTGACATATCCACATCGTTCCTCTGAGAAAGTGGGCATTGATTACCAACTAAATCATAATGTTGGTTTTTGATATGTACCTTTTGCAGTTGTGTTTTACCATTCTAGATGCTCCAAGATTTCTTTTCTTCTCGAATGTGCAGGAGATCTGTGTATCATTGCATTATAGAGAGAAGTGGATCGGCCCATTACAAGCCCCACCACCTCACTCCTAGCCGGCATGTTATGGGTTGTTTCAGTACATCGAATCACTTAAACTAAAGGAACTCAAAAAAGATGAGACCTGTCCACAAAAACAACAACCAATTAAACCAATGTAAACTATCCTAGCCCAATCACCGTGACCCAGACCTAGCGTGCGCGAGCCATGCGCTCCGGCCAAGCACCAAAGGTGATATTCATTTCTGAATTCTTCAAGCATCCTGGTGATGCAGGGTGAGGACTTTCAAAAAACGCAAACATTTCTTGGAACCTAAATGATCAATGTGTTCAGCCCCATTTTCCTCTCCTTAGGAGTTCTCTTGGATATGCTTTTCGCCACCGATCAGCTAATGATTTCTCTTGCCTTGTGGGAGTCCGATCTTGCAGTTCCAAAAGAGTCATCCATGACCAAAATTCTCGAGCAAGCTAAGGACACATGTAGTAAGCAGATGTTGGGCCGTCTCATCTTCCTGATCACACAAGGGGCAGTAGGCCGGGTGAGGTAATCCTCTCTTGGTCAATCAGTCAGCTGTCTAACACTTCTTTTGTATTGCTAGCCACAAAAATAATTTGCACTTTGCTGGCGCCCAGGATTTCCATAGACAACACCAAGGTGCAAAGGTGATTGAGCCATTGAAGAATGCTTGATATGCGGATTTTTTGGTAAACTGGCTTGACCTTTCCAGTGTCCAAACATGGGCATTGCCGTCCTGGGAGAGGATTGTCTCGTACAATATATCTCATAATTGAAAATACTCAAAGAGGCCCACAGATGAGAGCCCCCACTGATATCAGCAGAATAAGAATATTCCTATAAGGCGTCAGCCGTCGTGCGCTGTTTGCAAGTGTGAGATGGGATAATAGCAACCGCCACTGGTGCCACGTCCTCCAAACAGCAGCCCATGAATAGTATTTCTTCCATTACCGGCCTTAGATTCCAATACATTGAAAAGAATTCCAGCCCATGCTCAGTTAGGGTCTGTTTTCTTGAACCACAGCCAATGGATTTGAAGCGCCCCACTCATGAACTCAAGGTTCAGTTTCCCTAGTCCGCCCAACTCCAGGGGGTCGCCGGACTTCATCCCAAGCAACCAAGCAAGCTCCACCATTCACTTGCTCCCTCCCTTTTGAAAGATCTTATCAATGGCTCAAAAAACCATTTGGGTACCTTGATTGCAATCAAGAAGTTAATAGGAATAGCTGAAAGGTCGAAGCGGACCCAAGTAACTCACCCGGCCATGTTCATGAGAGTGGCATTCCAGCCGGGCACCTTATCACTAATCTTCTCAATCCATTTGAGTAGCTCCGCCTCTTCCCTATTTTTTAGGTTGAGACTAGCAAACCCAAATAATTGCAGGGGAACTCTGCCGACGCGCATGGAACTGTACATGCCACAAGCTCCATTTGTGTCGGCTCACATCGAATAGGTATAACAAAACCTTTTTTTGCAAATTTGTCTTAAGACCAGATGCCTCCCCAAACTTGTGTAGGATGCTTACAGTGAGGGTCTCTGCGGCCTGTTGTGGCCAACGAATGAATACAACAACATCGTTAGCATAAAGAGATATGCGTTGACCCAGATTTCCTCTAGATATTGGCTGTAGCAGCTCTCCCGCCTTGGTGAATAAACTATAGAGCATGTCCATTACAAGGATGAATAACATCGGTGGGAGAGGGGGTCTCCATGTCGGAGACCACGCTGGTGCCTGATTTCTGGACCTGATTCACCATTAAGAAGTATCTAGGTGGAGACTGTGGATATATAGTAAGTTAGCTACCAGGTTACACCAAACTTATAAATGAGGACCTCCAGTGAAAAGGACCAAGATGCTGAGTCAAAAGCCTTAGAAATATCCACCCATGAACAAATAGTTGGCTTTAGTTGTGGTTGCTGCAAACGATACAAACAGAAGAGAACGCTTTGGAAGCATTGCAACTGTGTGTAACCTATAGACTGAATATGTTGTAACCAGTGCAGATACAATTGCCACCACATGAAACTAGCCAACAGACTACCATGCATGCGTGCAGCAAACACAACAATCCAATGTTGCATATGAGTTTTAAGCTGTTCAATTCATCCGCCCATCCAAACACCATCTATGTGTAGCTTTGTCTCTCTGCAACTGGCGACCAAATATACACCCTTTCTATGGACTGAACCTGGTGAAAGGGTGCCTGACTGCCAGGTAGGAGCCCGGTTGCTCTCCGACCCTCAACCAACCAATCACACATAAATGTAGGGTGAATCGGAGCACCATGATTTCTTGGCATGACTTGGGGCTTATATTCCAATTTTATGTGCGTGCCTCTTTTTCCAGCAATGCCAAATATACATAGCCAAATCATACTCCCCCGTCCCAAAATAGATGTCATTCTCACTTCGCGACAAGTCAAAGCCTTTTATCATTTGATCAAATATATATACAAAAATATTATATAATTAGTATCATTAGATAGATATCGTTGAATATATTTTCATAATAAATTTATTTAGAGTTATAAATGTTACATGTATTTTCTACAAAGTTGGTCAAAGTTGAGGAAATTATACCTACACGCATCTCATAGCGATATCTATTTTAGGACGCAGGGAGTACCTATTTTACCTAAGAAGCTAGGAATGTTACCAAACACTTTGGAAGCAAATTTGTCTAGACCAGGGACATAACAAAACTAAACAAAATAACACAATGTCCTAGCGATTTGACATCTCAGCTGTCACAATCTAACTTCAAAAAAAATGGTAATTCCTATCATACAAGGTACTTTTTTCATTTTTCAGATAAATGAACATAGCATCCCATCTTCGTCCAAACATTCCTAGCTCAAGTCTCATACCTTACGTTCTTCTTCTACTCTAGACTAGATGCTCATTCTGCCTACCGCCAGTGGCCTCCCATCCCTAGAGCCATCCCGGCCCCCCACCACGCTAACCCAGTATTGCCAGGCCCACTGTCTTGCCATTCTGCCCACCTGCCTGCCTTCTATGCCGTCCCCCAAGTCCCTTGCTAGGTCCTTCCGTAGGAGTTTCCAAACCCAAACCAAGGAGAGTGGCGTCTAAAACCAATCTCGATTTCAAGCGCATGCTGTATAGGAGATGTACAAACCAAAATATAGACACCATTGGCAGTGGCAGAGCTCGTCAAACTAAACGTCTAGGGCCACTATATAAGTGCGTAAACAATCCGTAGCGTGCCATAGTAACAAGAGATGTACCAATAGACAACAAAATTAACACATAAATGCATAATTTAGGTGATATTTCCATGCCTAAATTAATAATAAACTTGATTGACGAAAATATTAATGCAAAAAGCCTTAATATTAGAATCATTCATAACATATACCGCCGTACTTCATCCATTCTAAAAGCTGTTTAACTTTTGTACATTCATTTTGTTATGTGTGCGTCATGTAAAAAAATCAAAGCGACTTATAATTTAGAACAGATGGAGTAGTTTTTTTAAAAAAAATACTCATTAGGTAAACCAACTTTATCAAAGTTTATAAAAAAATTGGATAAAAATTGTAAAACAAAGTTACTACAAATTCCTAATTTAAATGACTCTTCATTCATATATTATTCTCGTAGACATGTCGTGAAAAGTATTATGACTAGCGAGCCGGCAAGGATTGATACAAGACATTGTGAATCAGCCTTCAATTTATTTAATATAATTCTAGTTAAGGCTACTGTACCTGTTCCTATAATCGCTCCTATGCAGTGCCAGCAATGCTCCCCTGTGCCAGGCGCTGGTGCGGCCGTGAGGGCCATAGCCCACCAAGGCGTCGAGGTTAGAGCACCTGCATAGCTGTGGCTGGTTTGGCTGGCTCCTTTGCCAACTAAGGAGAGCAGGAAGCGCGAAAAGGGCTGACATAGTCCCACCCGATGAGAAGCAATTTAAAGGCTGATAGGTGGCGCAAGACTGGCTGGGCTGGTGATTTTTTTGCTGTAGCTGAGCCATAAAAAAATAAAAGGGCTATAAGGGAGGATTTGGGCCACGCCTAGGGCCAGGTCCTAGGCCCAAATCCGCCCCTAACCATTGCAGAAAACAGTACCAACCTAAACCTCTACTGTAAGCAAGAAACATTCACGAGAGAGCAATTCAATAGTATATTGTTGATTAATACTATCTGCCCTCGTTATTTTTTTTCTCGAATACGCAGTAGAGCTATGCACCTTTTGTGTATAGGTAGGAAAAAAAAGATCAGCCTCATACAAGAACACCATCACCTCACTCCAGGCTGAGTCATGAGGGATTGAATGAAATAAAAAGTTTGCACTTGATAACAACAACAGAAGGATGAGGTCTGACCTAATAACCCGTACAACTAGAAATAACTAGCACTAGCCATGACCTAGACCGAGAGTCTATAGACCTTATGCACCCCCGAGACACCACAGCTCCGTCTCATCTTTGAAAGCCTACGTGAGGCTAGAAATCCTCGGTGGAGCAACATCTAAGACACAAGCAAAGGATCCACACCCCCATTATAATGATCGTGTTTAGCCCCTTCCTTCGTTAGCTTTGCGCCACCAATCAGCGAAGGAAACCTCATAAGAGTTGGGTACTCGACCTTGCAGTCCCGGCGCGGATAGAACCCAGTACTTAGAAATCCCGTGCTAACACACAGGTGGTTAGGAGATGCTGGATATTTTTCTCTTTCTGGTCACAAAATATTCGGTGACTGGGATATAGAAGACCTCTCCTCGTGAGTCTTAACACCTATTCCTTATGGCCAACCAAAGGAAAAGTTTGCATTTCACTGGAGCACATGATCTGCAAACTCGTTATTGACAGAATGATTGGTTGTTACTGTTCCATGAGAGCAACACATCGATGGTCAAGCAAAGAGAAAAGCGCCGTCCTGCTTTGACTGAGCGTCAAAATAAACTCAGGCAAGCTGATGGACGGCGGAAGCAGATACGTTTGAGAGAATCAGACACGCACAGGCACAGCACAACCACTGAGCTGGTTGCCTTCCGATAACCAGTTCCTACTATCTGTGCATGAGCTCTTGATTTCACCATTGCACATTCCGATAAATACGAACACCCACAGAACAAACAACACAAGAACACAAGATTTTTCTACATACACAATCAAGGGCTATTGAGCTGAGATTTCAACCATAGCTAGCCTTGCCACATCACATGCGACCCATCACAGCACTAATCCCTCAAAAAGATTAAGAATTTAAACAGCAATTTCAGAAATCGCGAAACCCTAGAAAAGGGAGAAATTGGGAACAACCAAAATCCAAGCTACTTGCGAGAGGATTAAATCAATTGATGGAAAAGATATCTTCTCAGCTGTCCGAGCTCCAGTTTCCCCAAAAATCTGACCCCAAAACATAGACTAATTGCAAGAACGAAAATTCCAAGCAAATAGCTCTAAAGTCGCACAAAACATGAAATTGAGAAAGAAATATAGCATGAATTTCGACAAACAACCATTAATTAAAATTCACCTGTATGAAGACTTTTATCCTGCTCCTATCTCCACCTACTTCAAAAGAGCATGAAGCACTTGTTAGGACTGAGCCCAACCAAGAAGAAAGGGGTAGTCTAGAGATTATAACCTAACTCTTGCCCTATGGGCAATATTTATAGTGCATCCCATTTCCCTTCAACCCTCTTTCATTTACAAATTACATATAGGTCCTTGACATTTATAACTTGAGCCTTTTACACAATGGTTATGACTTGTCTATATACCTCACCCCTTAGCCACAAAGTCTTGGTGAGTACAACGATACAAGATAGGAAAAAGATATAAATATACAACTCTCAAAACAAGAGGAACTCCCTTGTGTTCACATCAGTGTGTACATGTGCAGAACTGGGCTATATTCCCGGTTGGAAATCCCCTTTAGTCCTGGTTTGCAACCAAGATTAAAAGTAGATCTTTAGTCTCGGTTTCTGTTACCACGTAGCACTAACTTGCCCCTAAGCCTTGCCTCGGGGCAGGTAACTTTAGTCCCAGTTGGTATTTCCAACGGGTACTAAAGGTGCCTCTTTTTTATTTTCTTTCCTTTTTTTCTTTTATGGTTTCTTTCCAATTCAATTACTTTTCATTTGAATTAGTTATTTGTATATGAATTCTATGCCACTAATATACGTTCGTTTGAGCATTTGACATGAATAGCATACTGAAATGATGTATGAAACTATATACATACAAAATAGAGGATGCTTAATTAATTAACTAATATCCATGAGATAATAAGTATATATGAAACTATATACTATGTAATACTTTTTTTACACTCATAGTAGTACTCGCCGGTGGGAGCTATGACCTTATCCATAAGAAATCCACACATTTCCTCTTGAATTGCTTCGATCTGGTCAGGCACAATTTCCCTTCTCCATTTCTCTGCAATTTGAATGTAAGGAAAAGAATGAATATATATATATATATATATATATATATATATATATATATATATATATATATATAGAAATTATTTTCTACTCCTAGGGAGTAGTTACTCCCATGTCTATATCTCTAAGTTTTGATCGTTTATGATCCGAAAAAATATATGTAGACGAAGTGTGTGTGTGTGTGTGTGTGTGTAAACACATACAATGGTAATAGAGTACATTGTGTATATTTTTATGTACGTCGAGGATCTCGTCTGAAGTTTTATTTGTGTATTTCTTGAGGAACTCACAATGTAATATCCACATAAGTTGTTCTCCGATCCCTGCTGCAAACACCACTTTACAAGGAAATAAAAGAGTCATCATCGACCAATGCAATGAAGGATATGTTATTAATGATCATATTGAACGAATAAATAAAGATGCGGTGACGTAGCTAGCTAGTACTTACAGGGTATTGGGATACTTCTAGAGGTACGATCCAATTACAATCATTGTGCTTGCTAGTTGACCACTAATACAGAGTAGAGCTTTAGTCCCAGTTGGGAAACCCTTTTGCTCCTGATTTTCCAAACCAAACAATCAGGATTAAAGGGTCACCCACCCGAGCCACGGGGCAGGCACCTTTAGTCCTGGCTCGTGTTAAGGACCAGGACTAAAGGTCCTGGCCTTTTACTTTCTTACTTCAGCTTATTAATTCATATTTCATTTTGTTTTTAAAATAGGTATTTGAATACATATTCTACGCTAATGATATATATACATACACATATTTGTTTCGAGCATATGTAAATAAGACAAGCATAGTGTGAAACTATATATATATATGTATATATATATATATATATATATATATATATATATATATATATATATATATATATATATATATATATATATATATATATAGGGAAATTATTTCCTACTCGCAGGGAGTAGTTACTCCTATGCTTGTATCTTCAGATTTAGGGCATATATGACCAAATGAAGTGTATGTACATGAAGTATATGATCATACTAGACCATCCATGTTAGTATATTTATGAAGTATGCATACATACACCGAGTATATGGTCGTACTTATTTTATATACTACAGTAAGTGGCATTTTCGTAATATATTAAAAAGTATGGGTTCCCTTCAAATTTTTTCGCATAGGAAGATTTGAAGCATCTTAATATGAGTATGTAAACATACTCAAAGTGATAAACAAGTATAAACATATACGCAAGGTGGTTTTTTAAGATGAGAGTAACTACTCCCGGAGTATAGAAAATGCACCCTATATATATATATATATATATAGTATATAGATATATATATATATATATATATATATATATATATATATATATATATATATATATATTTACATGCATGCATGGATATACACAAATTGTACAATATATACACGTAAAAATATTCGCCCCATGTTCTTAATTAGGATTACATTCGACAATGTTATGAATCCTAGCAGGCTGGAAAACTTATGTGTCATCGTAGTAGTGGTCTGCACTGGGATTTAGGACTTGGTCATTAATAAATCCTGCAATTGTCTCTTGGATGACTTTGATCTGTTTCGGGAGTTGAACCCTTTGCCTCCACTATTTAGTCTTCAATTTGAATTGAATTAAAAGAAAAATGTACGATTAATCATATATACCAACAACTGATTCAAATAAATTGTGAAACTTACATTGAGCCTCACATCGGGAGTTCTTTTCAAGTACGTGTTGAGAAACTCGCAAACCTAGTATCCACATAGATTGTTCCTCGGCTCCTGCAACAAACACCACTTTTTGAGAAAAGAATCCTCCGAGGGGGCGCACACGTCGGAGACTTCCGTGGAGGTGGTGCCGGTGAAGGTGGTGGCATAGGAGACCTCCTTGGAGACGGTCGTGCCGGCGTTGGAGTCCGCCTTGGAGATGGTCGTGTCAGCGTTGGAGACCGCCTTGGAGACCGTTGTGCCAGCGTTGGAGACCACCTTAGAGATGGTCGTGCAGGCATTGGAGACCTCCTTGGAGCACTCTGGTGGTCTGGGGAAAGAATAATTGGACTTAGCTCCCCTCCAACCTGTGTGATCACTATAGTACATAAGTGAATGTGGGAGTATGACTAAATAGTTACTTAAGTCAATAGAAAGTTAGTGTGTGATTGTTTCTCATCCATACGTACCTTTGGTGAGGGAGCGGAGGAGGCGATGCCCCAGGAGTGATGACGTAGCACTTGCGTGAATGCATGCTCTGCCGCTCATAGAGTTTTCTCCCCATCACCTCCGGGAATGTCAAGAGGTAGATCGCTAAATTCGTTGCATACCTTATCCACCGACACCTTACCATATCCAAGTGGTATTGATTGCCCATGGATTAATGGTGTCCTGGTAGTGTCGACGGGGGAAACAACAGTTGTAGCCACCATGACTGTGGCATTGTCCTTTGGATGTGTAGCTCTCATGCTTTCATAGGTTGAGTGACGTCATCCACGGGGAAGCGAAGCCCTGCATCTCCTTGAATTGGCATGTCCGTGGATGCACAACTACTTTTCATCTGATCAGGGGGGGCAATGTTAACCCCAGGCCCGCCCCTGATGTAGACTGTGTATGGTTACTCAATGCTATTTGCACTTGCCGTTTGATTTTCTCCTGCATTGTTTCTTGAATTTTCTTTTCTGATTCTCGTGACTCCAAAACATAGTCGTCTATCCTGCGGAGTCTCTCATTCTCCTCATCCATCTTTCTTTGGCGATTTCTATAGGTTCCTCTGTCCTGAGGAAAGTCATGCTCCCGTGGGATAGCACCTTTGCCTCTTGTTCGCCCACTGTACTCAGCACTTTCGATGGCATACATCAATTCATCATTATCTCTATTGGGATTGAACGCACTGCTAGTAGAAGCGTCTACAACAAAAAGCAATCTTTTTGTTGCCCCTTGGAGTTTGTCGCCATACACTATGCCCCCTTGTCTTTGGGTCCAGTATTCCACCATGCGCGAAAAACCAATTCTTGGCGCGTTCAGGCCAATCGAGATAAGTTGGCACAAGCCCCTAGGCAATTATCTGATTCCATCTTCTTCCACTTGGGAATGGCACTTTTGTAGCCACCTGATCCTATTGCGATGCTGGTATTCCTTTTGCTGGGCATTCAGCTGGTTCCTGTGCACCCGTTGTTCACTCTCTTCTGAAGTCTTGTATTGTACAAATTCAGGCCAATATGGTCTCAGCTTTGAATATTCTGAGCGTTGAAATTCGGCGTCTCGTTCTTCTTGATAAACTAATTATACATCTTTTTATTCCAAGTTTGGAATTATGTGGCCATCTTCTTCATAGCCCACTTCTTAACTAGCTCTTTCAACTCATCATCATCCATTTCAAGTGTGAAGTGTGAGAGGATATCATTCCAAATCTGATTTTTGTCAAGATGGGATACAAAACTAATATCAGGAGCCTCTTTCTTCTGTTTCCATTCACAAGCACTGATGCGGAGGCTTTCTCTTACAAGATACCTACAATGATTAACGAACTTCTTTGCATTTGGTCCAAGTGGTCCAGCTGTATCCGTGTTGAAATCGGAGATTATGAAGCGGCCCTCCAATGGCTTTGCGGTGCCTCGTACATTTTGACTCTTCGTCGTTGTCGATCTAGAGGGATATGTATGTTCAAACAAAGAGATTGATTGTGTCTGTCTAAATATACATACATACACAAGAGATGATAGATTACAATCAATATATATATATATATATATATATATATATATATATATATATATATATATATATATATATATATATATATATATATATATATATATATATACATATATACATACATATATATATATATATGCCTCACCTACATTTTCTTGCTCATTTCCAAGATCTAAGTATTGGGACCCATCATCTACCTACTGGTTATTACCACCATCGTCTTATTGAGCTCCGGCGTTGATATTATCCATCATGGCGTCCTCCATGATTTCGTTCGGGTCGGCCATTGAGAGTTATATATGGAATTGAGATATATACATGAAACTAATATATATATATATATATATATATATATATATATATATATATATATATATATATATATATATATATATATATATATATATATACATACACACACACACATGAAATTGATACATATGAAACTGACCCTTTGGCCCCAACGTCCGGTTCCTCGATGGTCCCTTCAGCCAAGATGGGCGCTACAACAGTATTACAACCGTGACGCCTACTTCCTCCAAGATTACCTCACCGACTACTACTTCCACGATGACTATGACGGTTGCTACAGTTCTCCTAATCGCGTTGGTCACTGCGAAGCACACCGGCCACCAAAGATTCCCTTCCCAACCTTCAATGGGAACAACTACTTTCGGGGACATCGCACTCAGAAGAAGAGAAGGTGTGGATGGTGTCTTTGCACCACAATGGAGTGGCAACTAATTGGTATTACCAGATGAAGCACGACTTCGGCCTCATCCCCTATTCGTGATTCACCAACTTCGTCAACCTGTGCCATAGGTCGCCCATCCACACGAACTCTCTTGCCAAGATCAAGGCCCTACGTACAGCGCACGGGCACGGTTGAGGAGTATCAGCGACACTTTCTCACGCTGTTGTCCTGCTGCGAGGATATGACGACACAGCACAAGGTTCATCTCTTCACCAAGGGTCTTCGGTAACCTTTGGCCTCCAACATCGAGCTGAAACAACTTCCAGATAGCAATGAGTTTGGCTCATGCATGTGAGTAGTGCTAGATCGAGGCCTCGTCCTCCAACAACACGACCACACCAAAGATGCAAGCTGTCGCACCACTGCCTCGATAGACACAGTGGCCAGAAGGGTTGCGCCCTTGCTTCTAACGCCTCATGCCAGCTGAAATGAAGGAGAAGCAGCAAAATAGGCAAAGCTATTTCTGTCCAGAACTGTACTCTTAGGATCACAAATGCGCCACCCAGGGCATCTTCATCCTGTAGCTTGAAGACGACGCAGAGGACAGACTAGGCGACACAGTTCTAGACTTGGAGATCTCCCTGCACGTCCTGACCATTTTGGAAGTGGTGGTTGGTGGTATGTAGCTAAAGGCACTAGTTGAGAATGACTCTACCCACACATACACTCATTTACATTTGAGGAGGATAAACATAAATTGATACATACGTTTTTGCTGCCAATTTTAGAGCCTTGTGCACAAGAAATCACTACCCACACTACCTAGAGCAGTTTATACCCTATGAAACTATCTAAGCACAAGCAGCGTACCACATCAAATGAGGATATCCAGTTCCAAAGGAAGGAAGTGTTGTGAAGAGCATAGGAGAAGAAGATGTACTCATGAGCCAATGTGAAGGTTCCTGTGTGCTCCTAGTACGGAATCAAATAGAGGAAGGAGCCACTGAGTCACAATAGGATGACGGAGGTTGATCGAGATAAGGTCGGAGACACAAATCGTTGGGGGCTATGAAGCCGTAGTAGGAGCCATGAATCGGCAGAGCGAAAGGGGTAGGAGTGACTCAGGTGCTCAACTACCATTTTCTCTTTCCTTCCCCCTCCCCACCCATCTCTGAAAGCCCTTATTTGGTTTTGGCCAAAACCTATTGGACTAATCTTTGATCTAAGTGTGTGATTAGATGAGGTAGTCCAAAGCCAAGTGATGGAGCTAGATGGCATGGAGTTAGCCTACATGATGGTGATCAAGTGAAAAAGCAGAAAGATAAAAGCAAAGGTATAAGACCATAGGAGCTCTTTGTTTTGGAGATCAAGACACTACAGAGAGTGTGATCATGATTAGAATAGATAGGCATACTATCAAAGGGAAAAAGGTGTTTAATACGGTTATTAGGTGCCTCTAAATCAAGTGACTTCTACATATTGCATTAGGATCTAGAGTGAGCTAATTGCACCCTTAAATAGCTTTAAAAAGTGCGAACATACATGCACAAGTGAGTGAAACAATTTGATGTTGACAGATGTGAGGAACGGTGAAGAAAAGAGAAGAGGAGTTGTTTATGCGGCATTGAGTGCTGGTCTCAGCTTGACCGGATGCTTCTGGTGGCTAACCCTAAGGTTGGCTATGATGGTGAGCGGACCAGATGTTGGACTGGACACGGGAACAATGGCAGCGTCACATTTGGTATGAAGGCTATTGTGCAGGCTCGGTTTGGATCAGACGTTAGGCACATCCGTTGTGAGGCATAGGATGCGTCCGCTGCGTATTTTTGCTCTCTGGTACTCCCTGGTTGTCAATCGGACACTATGGCTCAGCGCGTCCGGTGCAACATTAATGCAAGCATGAGAGAGTTTCGACCGTTGGGATCGAACGATTGTCGTTGAACGTGGGGGACACGTGGTGGGCTAGAGGCGACCGACACTATTCGACTGGACACAACATGTCTGGTGAAGCGCTTCCGGTGTGAGTGATTTTAGATCCAACAACTCTATTTTGTGGAGGGGTCTATAAATAGTTGCTTGGCCGGCTTGAGGAATCTCTCTTGCACATTCTGATCATTCATACTCTCTTTTGAGCCTAGCGAACACTCTCCCACACATCTCTCTTGCTTGGTTGTGAATCTACTAAATGAGTTGGGAGTGATTCCAAGTGCATTTGCTTTTGTAATTGTATCTAGAGGCACTTGATGATCTGACTTGCTACGTATTTTCTTGCTCTCTTGGAGTTTTACTAACTCCTAAATGGCTTGGAGCAGCTTGGTGGTGTTAACCTTGAGTTGGTGATTGTTCGAGGCCACACTGGTTGATTTCTGAGGGGTTCTTGACCTTGTCACTGGCGGAGAGCCAAAAGGTACTCTAGTGGAGTGATCGTGGCATTGAGTGTCCCCATCTTGTGTTGGTTGTGCGGTATCCTTTATGTGTTTGGCATGCAATGCCAATTAGCGCGTGAACCTCCAAGTGGATGAACCGTCACAACGAGCAAGTGAACCTCGGTAAAAAGTTGTGTGACACCTTGTTACATTTCTAGTTGCGTAAGCTCTTTGGTGTAGTTAGTTTTTAGAGCTTGCCTTTGCTTTTGCAGTAAGTTAGTGAGGTTTAGTTAGTATTTGAGAGCTCACTAACTTAGACTAGTGACATAGCTTGTGTGCCTTAGAGTTGTACATGCTCAATTCCAAATTATAAGATGTTTGACTTTTTACCACAAGTTTATCCACTCGTCTTGTTCAAAAAATTATGCAAAGTATCACTTCTTTTTTGTTGTGTCTTGATTTATTAATAAATGTTCTTCGAATTTGACTATGTTTACACAGTTGTTTTGAATAAGGCGAGTGGTCAAACTGAGGTAAAAATGTCAAACATTTTATAATTTGGAATGGAGGGAGTAAGTAACTAGAATTGATGGGTAGGTGGCCGGCAACCCTCACACTAGAGATAAGCAAAACTTGCATTTTGTCGGTTGTTATTCTAACCACTTTGCTCTAATGTATTTGTAGAATTGTTATTAAGCTATTCAATCCCCCTCTAACTATTTAGAACCTTTCACTCGCTCTCAATTAGCAAGCCATAGGGATGAGGTGCAATGTCGACGCCTCACTTGCAACAGGACGACAGAGGCGACGGAGGCTAACCCAAGCAAAGGTCGGAGACACAAATCATTGGGGTCGTGAAGCCACAGTAGAAGCCGCAAATTGGTAGACCTTCAGTTAGGAGGTTGTAGGGAATGGGTACAATGTCGACGCCATATGTAGGGAAGCCATACGCCTCACTTGAGAACCTTTATCTAAGATGGTACTAAACCAATCAACTGTAACTCTCCATGTGTCATATAGGCCAACGCAACTGGTACTAAGCCCACCAACCAACACGTCGTTCACCCCCTCCTTAGTGGCTAACGCCCTCGAGGCCTCGAGAGAGATATTCATCCATAACATAACGCCTTCAAAAACGCTTATAGCTCCTCACGTGGAACGAGCATGCATACTCATAACACCTTACCCTTTGATCCTTACTTCGTATAAAAAGGTTAAGCCGAAGATGCAACGTTTAGAACAATAAAGATTATAAGCTAATCCCACCTTTTTAAACTTCCTATATGGTACTAAACCCACAACTACAACTCATGTGCCATGCCACATGGGTCAATACATATATCAACCATTTTATTTTCAAGAGATATTGATAAATCGTTTATTGCTTGGGGATATTAACTTGTGTATCAATTTTTTTATCCTTTTTTTTTTTTTGCAAGAGGACAATTTCATGGAATGGGTTGTGACATTCTTGTGAAAAGGTGAGAAACAAACTTGAATATCAATGGATAAAGCATGATTCCGTTAATCAATGACATTAATATTGACACAATCTTCTCAATGACCTGATCTAATCATAGTTCTCAAAGCGTCGCCTAGGTGTCCAGGCGCTCCCCCATCGCCTTGCAAAATGGGCGCCTAGACGGGCGCCTAGGTGAGCAAGGCGGCCGCCTAGGCATCTAGGCGGTGGTGCATCGCCTTGCCTCGCCTTTACGCCTTAAGAATTATGGATCTAATCAAGCTATAAAAGGAAACAACATATCTCAAGGCAAGCTAATCAGATTTTCTTACAGTCATTTCAATTATATGAACAAAGTGTGGAATGTGCCAAAAACTAAACTAATTACTATCTCATTTATGAAGAATTCCTCAAACTCAACAGACTAATTGGTCCTATGGTAAGGCAAAACCATCTTCCATGCACTCAATTCTTGTCTCCTGCATAAGCTGCTGCAGGAGAGAAGGGTTACTAGTCACAATGGCATCAACATGCTCATACAGCATCTTCTTCATGGAGCTGCTATCATCAACAGTCCATGCAAAAACTCTCCTGTCATGTCTGTTTCGAAATTCAGCAATTTTAAGCTCACATCAAGTAGTGCAAATTGCAAACAGGACATAATAAAAGGAGCTCTAAGTATAGGTAATCACATGCATGTACCTGCGCATGACCTTCATGACCTTCTCATGGATCAAAGGATGATATACGCCAGCAACTTTAGCCCCTTCAATCCTCACTAACTCAGTTCTTCTATTGGTAGATTTATCCACCATAATAATATAGCCAACCTGTAACAAAGGAGCCATCTGTTAAATTATGCAGTAGAAGTGGTCGTAGGCACAGATAACAGATGGATCGTTCAAATAAAAAATGAAAAAGAGAGAACAATGTACAATAACATCTTTAGACAACTTAATTATCTCTCTTCCTAGGTCATCACTTTTTGCCCAGACAAGACAATTCTTGCAATTTGTTCTCCTGAGCTGCAAAGAACAAAAACTGACATTAAACACAATAAGCTTTCAAAACAAATGCTGCAAAAATTGCAACATTCCAGTTTCTAGATAAAGACAAAAGAGAAATCACAGAAAGACATAAATAAACACAAATTTAGGGGAGTTTAACTACATATCTACTGGATGGGACCACAGGAAGGTTTGCCATGGTACATTCCCTGAAGCAAAATGTGATCAAGTAAAAATAAACAATTAACAATTTCACTAGCTACAGTCAGCATTTGTCCACAAACGTTTATTATGATGAATGATATGTACATATATAGCACACAATAATTTCAGTTAAGATCTAGGAATTTGATGATTTATTACAGATATGGTGGTACATATGAAGAGCAAAGAGGTACAACAACAGCAAATAAAAGAATACAACTATTTAAGCACGTCATTATCCATTAGGCAAAACAAGAAAGGAGATACACATAACTTACAAGAGACAATACATCCACAGCTAAACCTTTCTCAAATGAAGGGGGTCCAACTTTTACATCAACAATGACCTGCCTAACTGATTGTGATATCATCTGCAAGAGGGAAAAAGGTTCAGGCATGCAAACAATAAAATTTACAGAACTATCCAATAAAAACATAAGATGTTTATGGTAAAGTTTTCACTGTTAAATTTCCTACAGCTTAAATTGGTTGAGTTAATGCGTACCGCCAGAGCATCTTCTGCCTTGGGAACTTCCTCGTTTTGGACTCTTTTTGACAACTGAAACCTTCTACTTAGTGCTTTTATCTACAAAAAACTAAAAAAACAATGCATTAGCATCACAGCTCCAGAATCAGATAATGATCACGAAATGACGTGGGAAGCTATAACAGCAACAAAACAACTGCTGATATCTCAAACCATGTGCACCAACTCCAATTAGTCAATTACAGTTTTTTTAGGAGAAATACAGCAGGGAAGGCCCCTACTGTGTGTGCATCTTATTAAAAAAGAATGAAGAGGAAAGGAGTTACAGAAAGGAAGAGAGGCCCAAAGTATTTTTTGCAAGTGATAACAAGTTTGAAACTGTAAATGAATCACCTCATCTGTGGTCCAGTGACCAACTTTTGCTGTAGAATTACCAGACATCTTTTGTAGATCCCTGCCTGTGTCAATTGTGAATTAGGTCCAGGTATGTTGTTTCAAAGAAACACAAGTACTAGCTGCTTTGTCCTAAGAAATATGCTGTCACAAATTTGATCGCATTTTCAGTAAAATTTTGCTGTTTGGTACTAATCGGTGTCTTGGTTGTGCTAAACCATTAACAAGTGTTACTCAAGCTAAAATATTTTAAAAATCCATGCATTCCACAAAGATGATTCCCAACCATCTCATAGCCATGCACTCCATGGTTATATCTAAATAAGAATGCAATGGCATGCTTTGTGCAGCTCCTTAAATAATCTGAAGTGTGCATCATTCATGAAGCAGACCACTATTGAAGACAGTAATTGGCAGATAAAACTGTGTTCTCATAATTATAAACCAAACTTAGGTTCTGTTTGGCACCCTCCAACCGGCTCTGGCTCCTCCTAGCATTTTACTGTTTGTCACTGTAGCGTCAATGTTCGTTGTACTATACACTGAAGCAGTTTTTCTCTCTCCTCTCCTCTCTCACCGGCACCGGAGGAGCTGCCGGAGCCAGTTTTTTTTTGGCTCCTCCGGCTCTGGCTACAGTGGATCTACAGTGCCAGAGCTGGAGCTGGTAGGAGCCCGGCCAAACACGGCCTTAATGGTTTGCCAATTCAATAAAAAAATGACAGCATTTCAGTAAATATACAAACTATGTAAATGGGTGTTGTAAAAAAATAGTTGTGCCATCCAACTAATATCTCGGGAATTTCGTTCGATGTCTATTCACGTTCTTTTTTTTTTATTGCCTCAACCTTCTAGAACTCACGCCCTAACACACACCACACGCACACTACTCTACACACTCACACCCCCTAGTACACAAGCTAGAACCTTCTAGAACTCACGCACTAACACACACCACACGCACACTACTCTACACACTCACACCCCCTAGTACACAAGCTAGACCTACAACCTATACTAAGGCTACGAAACACGGCTGATAGCTCTGACAGTTGTGGCGCATCCGTGTGAGGCAACGCAAATTATTTGGGAACTACTGTTCCTAGGTGAGGCACCGGCGTCGAAGCCAGGCTTCGAACACGGGCAGGCAGGAGGCACGCCGGCACTCCTTGCCAACTGAGCTACGGCTCAGTCCTCGTGTATTCACGTTCTACAGAAGAAACATGTTTGTGCTACATTATACCATACCAGCAAAGTGGCGTTTCAATTACCTGTCATGCAGAGCAAAGAGCACACCGTCAGAGGACCTTGAAACATCCACCTCCACACAGTCGACCCGGGCGTCCAGAGCCATCCGAAATGCGTCCATCTGTATCATGAGATCCCGAAAAAACCAACACTCATCAACACATTTACCTCATCCCCAACAGAATGGAGAAAAAACACTTGTCACAGAACAAATTCGAATTCAGTGAACCGTATCAGTCTCTCACACCGACCGAGTTAGGGAAGGCGTTAGTCGAGTCACCGCCGTGCGCGCACACCATGGGTGGGCTTACGATCCACCCGCACTTCCTCTCGCGCATCTGGATCACAGCAACCAAAAAGAGGATTAACGGACGTGTCAGAGAACAAACCGATTAAATCGAATAAGTGAAATCTCGGAGCGCAGAAGGCTCTTTATTGAAGATCTCGAATCTAGGTTGCTGGAGTACGCACCCGGTGGAAGCGGCGGAGACGGAGGTGGAAGAAGGCCGGCGGAATGAGGGAGAGGAGCGCGAGGAGGAGGAGGAGCCGGAGGATGGGGCTGGCCGGGAGGAAGCGACAGAGGCGAGCTAAAAAGAGGTTCGCGGATGACGAGGAGCTCTTGGCGGCGGGGAAGAGCGGGAGCGGCGGCGGCTGCCGCCGGCGCCCGAGGAGGATACCCCTCATTCTCTGCGCTTTTCTGAGGCCGCTCCGTTCGCTCCTTGCAAGCTACTGAAGCCAGTAGTGGAGAAAATTAACCCAGTTTTTTTTAGACTCCAGAGTCCAGACAATGAAAATGGTCAAGGGGGTTAGAGGCTGGAGCTGAAAATTCCAGCCCGGGGCGGGGCGCCCATCTTCTTCGGATGGTTTCGATGTTAAATATAAAATAAAATAATGTATAGCGTTTGGAAATAATAAAGAAGACAGCTGAGAAAATGATTTCCTAGATAAAAAATTATATCTATACAGAAATTAAGATATAAATTTGGTCAGCGACTTTACCATTTCGAATGGAGTAGTAGTTTTTATCTTAAATTAAATTTATGTAACTTTTAAATAAATTTGCAGAAAAATGTCAACGCCTATAATAACATAACAAGTTCATTAAATTCTCCATTAAATATGTCTACAATGTTTAGCCTTCAGAAGAACCTAGCTGTTAGATGGTCTAGAGTTGGCCGCATCCCTGACCAAATTTAGTTCTCCTCTATCCAAGAAAGAATGCAATTCTAACATAATATCATGATTTTGTATGTTAAGTTTGATAAATTATAAATAAAATGTATCAATATTTATGATATCAAATAAATATTATTAGATTAATTATAAAATGTATTTTTATAATAAATTAATTTAAAGTCATAAATATAAATAGTATTGACTACAAATTTGCTTAAACATGAATTACTTTGAACGACACATAACTCATAGTTGTATTCTTTTTTGGACGGAAGGAGTATGTTTTGTAGGACGGCAGCAAGGTACGCAGGCGATGGGTAGGCGCCTAGTAGGTACATGGGCGAAAAGGAGGTTCGTGGGTGCCGAGGAGCGCTTGGCAGCGGAGAAGAGCGGCGGCGGTTGTCGCCGGTGCCCGAGGAGGTCCGTTCGCTCCTTGCAAGCTACTGAAGCCATAAGAGAAATTAACCCAGTTTTTTGGGTGTTTAGATCTCTTCTAACTTTCAATCAAACTAGTCACATCAATTTTCATTTCACAGCTTCTCAAAACATTGTCTCATGAATCTTTTGAGCCTACTTAGATCATAATTAGACACTTATTGCAAAAATTAAAACATTGCTACAGTAACTCCAACTTCCAACTGAGTATAACTAAACACCCCCTTAGACTCCAAACAATGAAAATGATCAAGGGGGTTAGGCCAGTCTCAGTGCAACTTTCAACTGAGTTTCATTTGCATTAAATAGGTTGCCACACAGGCATATTCGATGACATGACACTGTATTTAAGAAGAGAGAGAAGAAATGTGTTTCATTTGTGTGAAATTTTCTTGACACGAATACCAACCTCTTCATGAGTCATGAATTTAATGCCAATATAATCATAGGATGAAACACACATTCTCAATGCAAAGTTTTATTTTATTCTATATGACAGGACAGTCCTAAAAATAACATAATAAAACTTGCCACTGAAACTGGCCTTAGAGACTAGAACTGAAAATTCCAGCCTGGGGTGCATATCGTTGATAACTGTCGCCAACCGGGTAGCCTTTAGGCACCTAAATCCATTTTGCATCGTCTAGGAGAAAAAATCAGCCTCCAACAATAAAGGCAAAGGAAAGACATATTTTGCATCCGCAGCAAGTTGAGACCAAAATATAGGTTCTTTGTCCGTCTCTGTCTCGTTGACCACGCACGTGAATGAAACAGTCCATGTGCGTTGGTATATATGTCTTTGGGTCACCTGTTGGAACACCCAACGTTTGGGTGGCTGACCTATTTTTCCCGCAAGACCCAAAACAACAAATGCACGTCTTATTTGGGTCAGGACGGTTGGTGGTTTCTCTGTTAAATATAAAATAATGTATAGCATTGGAAATAATAAAAAAGAGAGGTGAGAAAAAAATTTCCTAGATAAAAATATATAAGAATCAAGATATAAATTTGGTCAGCGGCTTTACAATTTCGAATGGAGTAGTTTTATCTTAAGTTAAATTTATCTAACTTTTAAATAAATTTGCAGAAAAATGTCAATGCCTACAATAACAGAACATGTTCATTAAATTCTCCATTAAATATGTCTACAATATTTAGTCTTCAAAAGCTGTGTTCAGTCCCCTAGCTGTCAGAAGGTCTAGAGTTCGCCACATCCTCAGCGGCTTTACAATTTCGAATGGAGTAGTTTTATCTTAAGTTAAATTTATCTAACTTTTAAATAAATTTGCAGAAAAATGTCAATGCCTACAATAACAGAACATGTTCATTAAATTCTCCATTAAATATGTCTACAATGTTTAGTCTTCAAAAGCTGTGTTCAGTCCCCTAGCTGTCAGAAGGTCTAGAGTTCGCCACATCCTTTACCAAATTCAGTCCTCTTTTCGGCTCTGTCCGTTTCAACTAAACAGCACATGTTTTTTTTAGCTCTGTAACGGTATTTTCTCTCACAACAAATCAGTTTCAGTCCAAATTAGCTCAGCTTTTCAGTTGAAGCGAACAGAGCCTTAGAATCCAGTTCTAGCACAGTGTCATGATTTTGTATGTTAAGTTTGATAAATTATAGAAAAAAGTATCAATATTTATGATATGATTATAAATTTGGTTAAAAATGAATTATATAAAACGACACGATCCTATAGTGATGCTTTTTTAGACAGGGGGAGTACATTTGTCTTTGTAGATGAAGGGGGTGTTTAGATGCGTAAAGTTTTGAGATTTTGACACTGTAGCAGCGAGGAATCTTTTTACAATAATTGTCCAATCATGGCCAAGTAGACTCAAAAGATTCGTCATGCAATTTACAGACAAACTGTGTAAATATGCAAAAATTTCGTCTACATTTAGTACTTTATGCATGTACCGTAAAATTGATGTGACGGAAATTTTGGTATTTTGAAAGGGATCTAAACACCCCCGAAGTCACGGGACGGCAGGAAGGTACAGGGGCGATGGGTAGGCGCCTAGTAGGTTTCATAATGAACTAGAACCGTCTGCTGATATACAACAGATAAAATCTATGTTCTGCCCAATGGAGATTTGCATCGAATTGTTCAATGAAATTCAGAGAGTTTTAAACAAAAACTTAGAAACACAAGGGAAAATATAGTAAGCCATTGTAGAATCTGCATTCAGGTTTAGAATAACACTTCTACCTTTTTACGCAGGACCTGTATCAGTCTCATTGGGATTTCTTCTCTAAGGCAAAGTACCCACGGTAGTGTACATGTAACCATGTCTCTCCCTTGTAAATATAAAAGAGAGGGCGCAGATTACCCTTAGGGCATCGAGCAACTCAAAAAACGCTAACTCATACGCCACAACACACTACGTACACACAAAAGCATCCTATTCGCTTCGTTCACAAGAGAGACTTGAGAGCACATTCCTCTCTTGCCATAGCTTGTAACCCCTAATACAAGCACCTTGGTACAAGGCAATATAAACACCCCATCCGCACCGCATCAGTATACATCTTGTGTCCACTTTGCACACCATTGAAAGTCCATGTTTGGTTTTGGGTAATTGATGAAACCTAGTTTGCTAATGTTTGCTCTAAGTGTTTCATGAGAACAATTAGCAAACAACAAGATGGAGCAAAGAACAGGGTCGGTGGAGGCTGTTGACACTTCTTAGCGCAACCACCAGAGACAGGGTATTAGGCTATCTCTGATAACGGCGCCAGAAGTACCTGGGGTATTTTTTATGTCTATTGGATAATTCCGCAAGCGCACAGAATATACCGCTGTAGCACTTCACCCGGGAGTATTCCAAGATATCGTTATTTATTTTATCCCAAGGAAAAGCGATTGCTAGAAATGTTAATAGAAAGAGATCCTTAAATCTATCTCAACTTAACACAATTAGTGCAGAGGGGGTAATCGAAGTATGATAGGAAGGTGATGATTCAAAGATAACAAATGAAATACTAAAAGATAACTACTATAGTGTAGCTAGGTGGGAGGACAACGAGTGAGAAAGGTTCCTGTAATTCAAACTTTACTCATGTGATCTATCCTATCAAATAGACGAAGTACACTAAGACTGCTACCTTACTTCCGGTGTGTAGGGGATAGGCGAGACAGTAGGGGATATAACCTCTACCCGAAGCAGCTATTCTCTTATGGGAGCCTACCTTTTAAGAACTTGCCTAAAACACGTGGAGGGATACTAAGACTAGACAGGGCTGTCACCACCTGCTAGCACCCACAAACAATCCGTGCGACAAGCGACATTCAAAGGCAAGATCTAGTCTAAGCACCACGCTTACACTAAGACTTACTACTCTAGCAGTGATCAAGGCAACTAGAGCATCCTATGACAGGCGATGAACTACACACGTGAGCTGGTTACAGGATCACAATCTAATGCAAACCGACCAAGTAATATGATAACTCACAACAATACTATTAAAATAATGCACTAAGTAAAGACTCAGTAAAGTAAAGTAAGAATAATATATTAAAGTAGATAAGTCTTACAGAAAGAGAAAGATACATGAGCTATACCAGATTCTCCAGCAGACGACTCCGGAGACCCCGAGCATAGCTCGACTCAACTCTAACTCCCACACTAGTCTACAACTAAACTACCACTAAAGGTGGAACTACACTACTTCTTCACTTGTATCTTGAATGAAATCATGTCCTGAGAGGGTGGAGGCAGCCTCTATTTATAGGAGAGAGCAAGGAGGTGCCACGTCAGCGATCCGCGTGCTCCTTGCCCCCCACCCTTGGATGAACCGACTTAGAACCGCCTCAAGATGGACGGCCGTAGTAATTTTAGCACATGGGAAGCATGCAGAGAGGCGGTGGAGTGAGTCGGTGGCCAAAACCCACACTGGGGGTTCGGCCGACCCCTATGATGGGTGGGGCCAAGCCAGGTGTGGGCCCCACCAGTCATAGGGTCTCTCCTGGTACTTGTTATGTCTTGATTGCTTCGTTTCACGCCTCAATCCGTGTGCCTTTGATCTCCACCGTTGAATGGAAGCACAAGTTGATCAGATAGATGAAATGACTTGGTTGGAGTGTCACACGGATTCTGCCACGTCACCAGAGCCGGGTGGGCCCCATGGGCAGTTCGGCCGACCCATGGGTGGGCCCACTCTGAGCTCTGATCTCTTCTATGTGGTCCCTTGTGTCATGTATTGGAATGTGATTGTCTGGTACCTCCATATGTGGTTCGGCCAAACCACATATGTGAGCCCCAGCTGCTGCATTTTGTCCTGTTTTGATCTTCCCTGCATTCACAAGCTAAGAGTACAAGTGAAACTCATTATTGATAAAATATGCTTATGTTATGTTTATTATCCCTTGGATCCGAGGCCTGTTAACGGTGTTTGAAAGTGAAAATTTATGGTATATCCACTGTCAACAGAGGCCACAAGTGAAGGGCAAACAAGTGAAGGCCAACTCATCATTTCGTGAGATTGAAGATCATCAAGTGCATTGCATGAGTATGTTCATCTAGAGGCACTTGGTGATTGGATTTCGCAGCGGATTCTCTTGTTACTCTTAGAGTTTGCCGACTATTAGACGGCTTGAAGCTGTGAGGATCATTAAGGGGAGTTGGTGATTGTCTCCGCCTCCGATCGGTGAAGTTGCAAGGGGTTCTTGAGCCTTCCCCGCGGGAGATCGCAATTGGCTACTCTACTTGGATTGTGCATAGCTTGTAGATCCCCATCTTGTGTTGGTTGTGCGGCACCCTTGAGAAGGGTTTGGCGTGTGATGCCAATTAGCGCGTGAACCTCCAAGTGGGTGTATCGCTACAACGAGGACGTAGATTGCCGGCAAGCAAGTGAACCTCAGTAAAAATCATTGTGTCAACTATCTTGCCGAGGTTTTCATTTGTGTTGATTGATTGATTACATTGGTATTCATCTTCTTTTCACCGGCGGTATAAAATCACTTCTCTACTCTTTACTTTCTTGTATTTACCTTTGTGTAGCTCTCTTGCTTAGTTGCTCACAGAGGAGTAGTGTAAAGTAGTGACTTAGCTTCTTGTGTGTGATTTAGAGACAATGGCCTAGAACGGTTAGGTGGCTTGCATTTTTGTTAGGCTAGCGCAAAATTCACTTTGCCTCATATTTGTCTAACCACTTTGCTTGGGTGTTGTTTATAGAATTTTTATAGGCTATTCACCCCCTCTAGCCATTTAGGACCTTTCAAGTGGTATCAGACCCAAGGCACCGTTGATTTGAGGCTTAACAACCTACAGTGACAAAATGGCTCAACTCAACATTCACATCAACAGCACCAAGAAGCCACCCCAATTTGATGGCACAAATTATGCATATTGGAAGAGCAAGATGACATCTCATATCAAGTCAATCAATAGAGAGGTTTGGAAGGTTGTGGACACCAAGATTGAGATCGCCAATACGGCCAACCCCACAACCGCCCAAGAGAAGTTGCTCCAACTAAATGACATTGCGGTTTGTGCTATCCATGAGGCCGTATATGAAAAGGTGTTTGAGCAACTTAAGAACATTGAAAGTGCTCATTGTGGCAGAACCGCCTTAGTCATAGGGCCCACGTGCACCGTCATCGTCCCTAAGGACCCACGATCAGTCTGCACGAGTTCCCCTTGACCTAGGTGGCATGCCGGGTTCCCTAGGAAACCTTAACCTCCCGAGGATCTCATTGTAAGCATTGCAGTATTACAACTGTTTACACAAATAAAACGAATCAGAGTAAAGAGTGCAAAAGAATTACATAAACATAGGTTTACAAATATAAATGATATTATCCCAAACCAGAGTTTCGTAGTGGAGTAGCATCTTACAACTAGACACCTTGCCCAAGGGTTATATCATATAACATCTTCTTCCATGCACTGGTCCGTCAACCAGCACGGTCCCACTTAGATTGGTACGCTCAACTTACCTGCAACAGGGGTTAACAAACCCTGAGTACTGGGGTACTCCGCAAGACTTACCCGACAAAAAGGTATAAGATTAGACTCAGGAATGCAGGCTGAGGGGAGTCAAGGTAAGGTTTGAGCAAGAATCAAAGTATTTTGCAGAAAAGCATCACTATCCTTTTTCATTATTTGATCTCAATATTATTTTATTCATATCCATAATTCCAATATCAATTCTCATATATCATGTACTTTCAATTTCCTTTTCATTCTCAAAAACACCTAGTTCCGAACCACTCTTCACTGTAAGTGTGAGGATCATGTCTCCATTAACCGAGGAGCAACGTCGATTCAAATCCAGAAGTACCCAGCTGGGGATCCCTATCCACACTGCATATGTAGCACTTAAGCTTGCATATGCCAACCCCGCCTATCATGGCTTTTCATACCCCGGAACCGGTCCTGCGCCACTCGAGGGCACAGTACTCCTCTCGTCTCCAGGCACGACGGCCACGAGGGTACACGCTACTCTCGCCATCTCTCCACTCCCAGTGCGTGGTTGTCGGTTCCAGCAGTAGAGCCACCGGAGTCAGAGGCTTTCCGTAGTATGTGGCTAGTTGCAAAGTTATGATCACAGCAGGTCGACAATGAATGGTCCCTAAATATTTTTCCTGTTGAAAACCATGCATTGAGTACACCGGTGACCACCCGGTTTTCACAACCCTTTTTCGATGGCGACGATAGTTGGGACTCTAACCCAATCAAATGGCCAACCAAACGGAAAATCCATCCCCGATGATGACAATGAACTAGCCAAGAACACTACCAACGACGAGGACAAACCATTCCCATCAAATGATTCATTTGTTTCATATCATCACAGTTAAAATAGCATTTTTGCAAATCTAATCACTAAGCAGGGCTAAGCATTGTGGTCAAACATTTTTAAATAAATCAGGTTCTCATTTAGGATATGTGGTCAAGGATGGTAATGCATCAAAGGGTTATCACTCAACTCCTATCAACCTAATGCAATAGATTAACTCAAGTGATAAACATTTTTAAATATAAGGAGGGGCAAATGCACCGGGGCTTGCCTGTTGCTTGAAGTAGATAGGACCTTGAAGTTAATCACCGAGAAGATCCACGTCCACCGAGTGAAAACCCTACTCGGGGCTTGCTTCGAATAATATTTACCGCGCGTTCACTACACGAAGTAATAACACATGCTTATCATGATGATATGCGTGCCATGATGCATGAGATGCACAAAACGGTGAATTACTAGAAAGTAAACTTAAATAGAAAGTTGAGTGCAACTTTCCTTATGACACCATCACCTTTATTTATTAAGCAAGTCATTAACCCTAATATCGTATATGAATAATACAAATTATTAATGTTCTAATTAACATTTCACTTAAGAACTTAGCCATCCAATTAAAGTGCCCATGATCATCTCAAGTTAATGACCTAGGGACATTACTCAATCTAAAAGTCACACAAACCTAAATTGTTTAAAGGTTTCAATTTATTTTATTAATCGATAAATAGAGTATTAAATAGTAATTAAGTAAACTATTTCCATTTGAGCCCAAACTCTTCCTACAGATAGATTTTGACCCAAAACAGTACCAAAACAAATTTCATGATTTTTGGGTTAAAATAGAATTTATTAAAATTCACCAAAGTTACATTTAGTAATTAAAAGGCTGATTTTTATAGCATACAGAAGGTCTTCAAATTTCAAGTTTCATATTTTAACAAATAATACACTATACAAAGAGGCTACACCATTTATTTCATAATTTATGGAACAACACAAAAATTCCTTCAAAATTAACAAAGTGTCGCATTGTTCAATTCACAGAAAATAGGAAAACTAAATCACCCGCTCGGGCCACAGTCAACAGACCAGCCCACTGCGGCCCAAACTCCCCTTCTTATGCGACAGATGCGCGCGGGTGCGCACTGAGCCGGCCCAGCAGGCCCAGCCTAGCTCTTCTCCCTCCCCTCTGTTCTACTCGAGTAGAACAGAGGCATACGCGCGTGGCGGCGGCACCGGACGCGGCGGTTTGCCTGCGGCGGCCCTCCCGCGAAAACAAGTACCCCAACGAGCTTCCCCCGCAATCACACACGCCCCACCTACGGATTCTTCCCAGCACCTAGACCATCGGAACCCGACCATCGGCAGCTATGGCGGCTCACCGCGGCGGTCCGCGCGTTGCGGAGGCCACAGACTCTTCCGAGCCAAACCAGCTACACCAATGCATCCTTTAAGGTCACCTAGCCACAATTCGCGCGTGGGTTGGAGATGGGGATGACCAGAGACGCTTCGGTGACGGTGTCAGTAGCAGCGGAGGCCGTGCCCCGACGTCAAGCTGGCGTTCCGGCACTCCAGAGGTTCCACCGCGGCAACCATCAAATCCTTGAGCATCAGTTGGATTCAGACAACAGAGAACAAGGCTTGGAGGGGGCAGAACCTCACCGGAACGGACAGGACACTGAACGACCGGGCACGGTGTCGCCTCCGCTGGCCGCGGGGAAGAAAACACCACGCGGGTGTTTTGGGAGATGAACAAAGGCACGGACAGGTTCAATCAAAGCACTACCAAAAGGAGAGGCTATGGCATGGCTGAATTGGATAGAAAGTGATCGGTGACCGCGAATTTTGGTGGAAACCGGAGCTCGGCGGCAACGGGGATGGAGAGACCAGAAACAGACACGGCGGTCCCGACGCTCTATATAGGGAAAAGACTAGGAGCATGCCGTGGCCGGGACCCCCCCCATGACCTCGCCTCGCTGTTGAATGCGCCCGGCCGGCCCCGGGCATCATCCGGCGTGCAGCATGCGCACGCGGAGCAGTGTGCAGGGGAGCGGTACGGGTCCGGGCACTGTAGGCCCCCCCTAGACCCTAATCCTATTTTTGAAATTATTATTTTTTGTGTATGAACTGGAAAAATTTTCTTAATATGAGTTGTAGGAAATTTTATGTTGGACAACTTTCGTTCTTGGGACAGTTTCAAATTTTGAATATATTATGAATAATTTAAAAGGGGGTAAAGTGGAGATTTGAATTTCATTTCAAATTCAATTAAATTCTCAAAATTTTCCTCAATAACTTGAAATTCTGAAAGAATAAAAGTTGTTCTACTTAACAAGATCTACAACTTTTATTAAGTAAGTTTTGTTAGATTCTTGATAGATTTGAAATTGGAATTTCAAATTTGAATTTCAAAGTAGTAATTATGGTTAAATCCAAATTTATTTTTAAGGACTTCAAATTTACCCAAACTAAAAGTTGTTCTATTTTAAAAGATCCACCACTTCCATTGAGGGAGTTTGGTCAGATTCCTAATATTTTTTGAAATACCGTTTCAAATCTGAATTCAAAAACACCAATTTGAGTTTTATTTGAAATTTTATTCAATATCTTGAAAATACCCAAATACAAAAGTTGTTCCTTTTGAAAAACTTTACAACTTTCATTAAAGGTGTTTGGTCTAATCCTTGATATTTTTTTGAATTTTCATTTCGAGTCTACATCTTCAAACCCAGGGTAGGGTTTTATTTGAGATTTTATTTAGTAACTTCAAAATTACCCAAAATAGAATTTATTCCATTTTAAAAGATCTAATACTTTTATTAAAGCACTTTCATCCTTTAGTTTTTAAATTTGTATTTCAAGTTTAATCTTTAAAACATTTATTAGGGTTTTATTTGAAATTCTTTATAATAACTTCAAAATTTTCCAAAATAGAAGTTGCTCAACTTTTAAAGATTTACAACTTTTGTTTAAGGGCTAACCCCTAATTATGCTTAGTTTTTTGATTTAGGGTTTTAGGTCCGTTTTAGGGTTTATAATTGATTTCTTTATTATTTCCCAATTTAATTTAGTTAATGGCATACAAACACAAACATTTACAATATAAATCACTCACAAGCACTTATGCACAATCACATGTTGAAATAAAATCATTTTTGTTAATGCATAGTAAAAATGCGTTTATGCTGGATGATTTACATGCAATGATGATGACATGGCAGATTTTAATTAACCGTAACACTATAGGTGTTACACTCATAAAGCTTGGAAGAAGCTTGAGGAGACATATGAGGGCACCAAGGGTGTGAAGACCGAAAAAGCTTACATCCTAAAAGACAAGTTTGCTAGCTTCAAGATGAAGGATGATGAAAGTGTGCCGGAGATGTTTCATAGGTTGCAAGTCATTGGGAATGAGCTCAAAGCGGTGGATGAAGAGGTGAAAGATAGTGACTTCTCCATGAAGTTCTTGAAGAGCTTGCCCAAGCGCTTTGCTACCTTGATCACGGTTTTGGTGAAGTCTACATTGAGTGAGTTGAGACCAAACCAAGTGTTAGCGGAGGTGATGACCGATGATACTTATAGAGATGATGATGACAAGGAAGAGTTGGTCAACAAGAAGAAGAAAGAGAAGGATGAAGACTCCAAGGATGACAAGAAGAAGGGTGTGGCATTCAAAGCCACATCATCATCAAAGGGCAAGGGCAAAGCCAAAGTTGAATCAAGTGAAGACCCTTCAAGCACAAGTGAGAGTGATGAGGAGATGGCCCTTCTAGTGAGGAGATTTGGTAAATTTATGAAGAAGAAGGGCTATCGGGCAATAAGAAAGAAGAACTCTAGGAAGTTTGATGGGCCAAGAAGATGCTTCAATTATGGAAGCAAAGATCACTTGGTGGCCGATTGTCCACACTCAAGTGATGATGAGCACAAGGGTAAGAACAAGAACAAGCATAAGAAGAAGGAGAAGAAAGAAAAGAAATAGTCATCATACAAGAAGAAGAAGAACTATTCTCATGTTGTGACATGGGATAGTGATGCATCTTCAAGTGATGAAGATAGTGATGATGACAAGAAAAGCAAGAAGAAGGCACATGCAAGCATTGCTATTCATGACAAACCTTCCATCTTCGACACTCCTTCATACTTCATGGCCAAGGGCTCAAAGGTATCATCCGAAAGCGATTCTAGTGATGATGATAGTGATGATGACCTAACAAAAGAGGAACTAATTTACATGCTTGATGATGCTCGTATTCATTTTGATTCACTTAGAAGGGAATGCAAGGGCTTACGCAAGGATAAACAATCCCTTGAGCAAGAACTTGAGAAGCTTAGAGCATCTTATGGGAGTCTGAAGGAAGACCATAAGAAGTTTCAAAAGTCTCACACTAAGCTTGATGAAGCTCATTCCTCACTAGTGACTCAAAATGGGGACTTGCAAAGTCAAATTAAAAAGGAGGAAAGTAAAACTTGCAATAAGTGTGACTTGTGATATATCTTGTGAACCTATTGTTGTTGCCACTAACCCTTCTTGTAGCACTTCCACTACTACCTCACCCATTAGTGATCCTTCACTAGTAGTTGAGAACAAGAACCTTAAGAAGGAGGTTAAAAAGCTCAATCACTCCTTAGCTAAGGCTTATGGTGGTGAGGACCGCTTGCTTATATGCTTAGGTAGCCAAAGGGCATCTATTGACGGTCGCTAACACCCTATTTTACCGTCAATATTTTACCCATAATCAAGGTAAAACCACAAGAAAAGCAAATAACTCACTTTGAAACTTACCTTTGGAAAAATGGTGAAAACAGGCAAAAACGAAGCAACCAAGACACCTCAGCACCTCATCTGCAATGTGGGAGCTAGAGGGGGGCGCCCGCCCTACAACATAGGGCGCCCGCCCTATGAAAGTTGCCAAATGGGCATGCCACCTCACGGAATCCATGTGCCATCCTTCCAAATGGCCTATGGCACGTTGAAATAATATCAACGGCTTAGAAATAAGACACAAGGATCTAGTGGCCCTACCAACAGGGCGCCCGCCCTGTCCAAACTGGGTGCCACGTCCACAATCCGAGGGAAGGTGTTCAAGAGTCATCCAAGCCATCAAATAAAGTCAGTTTTCATCCAACGGTGATCAAGTGATGTGCCATGGATCGAAGGACCCACATGTCATCCCCCGGGGGTTGCAAACCACCATTTCAGCACACCAACCGACCTTGCAACCGCCTTTGAGGAGGAAGGAGGGCCGTTGGATGCAAGGCGGTGCATCCAAGGGGGCGCCCGCCCTGCCTCCTCGCGCCACCGACCTCCAGGACCCCGACAAGTACCCCTAGAGCTCTCCTACACTATAAATGGGACTTGATTCCTCACTTGTAAGAGAAAAACCACTAGAGAATCACTAGAGATTTAGTTTAGAGTTAGTAGTAGCTCCTCTCTCTCTCTCTAGCGAAGCTTTGCTCTTAGGAATAGTGCTAGCTAGAGAAGAGTAGAGTAGTGAGAGAGAAGTCGGGAGAAGGAGGAAGTCTGTGGAGGAGCCGGGCTTGTCGGCGACCTCCTCTACGGTGTTCTTCACTCTTATTGGTAATAAAGATCCCATTCTTCATTTATTTATTGTTATACTTTAAGTAGCTGTATACATGCTCATTGCTTGGTTAGAGTGGTCTAATTCTTAGGCCTGAGTTAGAGTAGTAAGTTTTATAGATTAAGTACGATGCTTAGGCTATAGCTTACCCTTGAGTGCGGCTAGGCCCACGAATAGTAGTGGTAGGTTCTAGGTGGTGACAGCCTTAGAATCCTCTAGATTCCACCACGTTCGGCCTGGTTTTATCAGCATAGAACTTGTAGGTGTACGGGGCCTATTCAGTCGGATCCCTGTGAGTTTAGGACTTTGCACGTTGCAGGTATTGCAGACTCTTTGGTATAACAAACAATTGATCTTTTACCGAGTTAGAGTTCTTCCACAAACTCCAGAGCTACTTCAATTTATCCTAGTGTGTTTTCCACCTTAGTTATACTTCATTGATTTATCCCCACTAAGGTTGTTACCCCATTTATCCATATCTAGATCCTTGACTATCAGATCCTTGGAATCACAAACCCAGCCTTCCTTTGGGAAAATATAAATTCGACACCTGGTACTCCTAGGTAAAGTGCTACATGATAGTTCTGTACGCTTGCAGAATCCCATCACCTATCCTATAGAGCTACCCATAGCATTTTTTTGGCGCAGTTGCTAGAAATAAACTTTATTCCTAGTAGCAACGTTAGAAGTGTCAACAACCACATACTTTGAGCATAGGGATTGACAACCCCCGTGAATGCTTTGAGAAGTATCGTTACCATAGCTAAAGGATAGATTTGGCTACACTCTTTTGATAGAGTTAGTAACTGTCAACAGCATCTCTCCATAAAGAGGGATTGTGCTATACCTTAAGAAAGGCAAGACCACCTTCACTACAAGAAATACCCTTATACATGACGGTTCGCTGGTGACCTTCTAACAAATCATCATAGAATGATATCATCTATGACGGTTCATTCTTAAGGTGATAGATATATGACGATTGGTTAAGTTATCGTCATGGTTGGACGTCACCAATCAGTTGGCACCTCCGTGAAAAATTATGATGGAGGTGAAGTATTGTTTTCGAATAGTGCCAATCTATTTTTGTTTTTGTGCTCTCCCGAAAAGTGAAGGAATTAATACAAATTATAAATAAAGCAAGAAATATAATTGTATATAAATAAAGAATAATAACATATGTTGTTTAATTTTTATATAAATAACGAAATAAAAAAGTTATTATTACAGTATCTCCATTAATAAAATAAGTCATTACAACGAATTATATAAAAATTTGGAATAAGTTAAACGCTCGAAGAGGAAGTTTAGAAGTAAAAAATATCCGCTCTGCTCGGCTGGTTGGTACGGTACGACTGGCTGGCTGATTGTTCTAAGAAAAAAATACTGCTGAATGGTTGACTGGTGCTGGCTGGACCAGTCAGCCGAACAGAGCATCATATTTTTCATGGAGTGAGTATATTGATATCACCGCTAACCTTTAAAGAGGGAAAGAAGAAAAAATGATAACAAAAAGAAACAAAAATAAAAATATAAACACAGATGGACATTTCCTCCGGGCCGATGTCTTCCTCACGAGGCTCTCTCGCGCTCGTGTCTCTTCTCACGTGCACGCCGCCGCCTCTCCATACTCCTGCCTGCTCTCACCTCCAGCTGGGCCACTACCGGCGTCGCCTCCTCGAGCCACGCAGTCCGTGCTCCGCCTCCGGTGTCGGCCATCGGCCCCCAAACACCGCGCCGCCCGACCCATGCTGCCGCAGCTCCGCCGGGACAGCCGCGTGGGGCTGACTGGGTCCCTAGGGATTTATGCGCGCCACGCCGCAACCTTCACCACCGAAGTCTCTCTGCTCGGTTCTATTCTAGCCACCGCGCGCTGCCTCCTCCGGGCCACTGTCATTCTTGGCTTTACCGGCGACGAACCAGGGTGATAGGGATGCCCAGATCCAGATCCAGCGACGACCGGCGACGAACCGTCTTCCATCCCCAGATCCAGATGGACCAGATCTGCCTGGATGTGATAGAGTTGCTATGAAAGGTGATGTGCTGCTAGCTACCCGTACCACTAGTCAAGGATTGTGTTAGCGACATTGTTTTGGTTTGTTTATTAACATGAATGTTTGTATTTTCCTGGTATAAATTATCTTTAGAAGCTATTAGCTCTGGATCAATTGTATTGCTTGGATCAATTGTCTTTGCTGGTATAAAAGTTTGTTGCAGAAGTCTAGTGATTTGGGTGGAATATTTGGAACTGAACTGCTGTTTTTCAGGGCACGAGGTGAGTTCTGTTTGGCCTTGTGGAAAAATACAATTGCTAGCATTAGGGTAATTCACTTGTAGCAATGATTCAGTTTAATTTCTATTTGTTAAGCAATAATGCCAGGAGGCTTGATCCCTGTGAAGTCTGCAAATTGGAGTGATTAGAAGAAAGACAAACTCCACCTCCATTCAATTCATTCTGTATGCAGCTAATAGAAGCAAGGTCGAGTAACATGTTTCTGAAACGCTGCTTCCTTTGGCAACACAGTTCAGTTTGTTAGTTGTCCGATTGTAGTTTCAGGTAGGTGGTTATCTATCTGGTTGCTTCAGTTATGTACTGAAGTTTTGGTTTGATGTAGTCTTTAAGCATCTCTTGCCCTGGTTCATTTACGCTTGCAGGTGGACAGCAACAAAAAGATCAAGCACAGTAGGATTAAAATGTGACGAACACACCTTAATGCAAATATGAAGATTGGTTGCCAAGTCGAGTCATCTTGTCTGAAGGTATAGAAAGTTCTCATGGAGCCTTCATATCTACCTTAGTATTGTAAATATATAGAGTACTCTAAATATATATATAATCTTTGTTGAAAATATATCCACGTGCTTCTCTCATAGAAAACGGTTTGTATGCTTGCACCTGGGCAAATAAATAGATGGTATTTATTTTTTAGAATGTTTGCTCAAAACTAACTCATTTCATTTTCATATTGATTTTCAGGTAGCTTCTTGAGGTGCTTGGTACCACATAATATGGACAGCAAGTGAATTGAAGTACTAGTGGAATCTTGGATACTAATAGTCCTTTATTTAGACTCCCTAGAGATGAGATATTAGTTCATACTTGTTAGCATAGTTATAGATTGATTATCCTCAAAACTGTATGTTACAAACACTGGACTAATGTTTGTTTGTATGATTGGTGTACTTTGAGATGTGTTGCATGTTAATAAAGTGACGATTTAGCACTGATATATGATGTTCTTTTTCGTCACAGTGGTTTGGATTTGGGTTTGGATATGGGCTGGATATAGTAGATGGACAACTAATCTATGACGAACACAAAATTCAATCTGTGACGGCTCAATTTGGGCCAATAAATGTATGACGCGGAATACATGATAGTTTTCTACATCGTCATCATGAGTTAACCGTGACACGTTTTGGTCTGTCTATGACAAAAGTATACCGTCATGTATAAGGACATTTTTTGTAGTGCTTTGCTCCTCACAAGACTTGTTTTGTGAAGAGAAATGGATGGTATTGCATAAAATGCAAGCAAGTTGGTCATTTAGAGCATGAATGCAAAAGCAAGAAATCCAACACTCATGCATCCTCAATTAAATTTGATTCTTGCTACATTCTTACTAAGGGCTCAAATGGTGTGAAGGCTAAGTTTGTTGGTACATCCATGTTGGGTCCAAAGAAGAAGACCATTTGGGTACCAAAAAGCTTAGTCACTAACCTCCAAGGACCCAAACAACATTGGGTACCTAAAAAGAATTGATCTATTTTTGTAGGTCAATTACAAAGCCGGAGGAAGGCATTGGGTGCTTGATAGTGGATGCACTCAACATATGACCGGGGATTCTAGTATGTTTGGTTCTCTCAACACAAGTGCAAATAGTGGCTATGATGCAATTACATTTAGTGATAATAAGAAAGGAAAAGTGAAAGGACTTGGTAAGATTGCAATATCCAATGACATGTCCATCTCAAATGTATTGCTAGTTGAAAGCTTGAACTTCAATTTGCTCTCGGTTGCACAACTTTGTGATCTCGATTTTAAGTGCATATTTGGGGTTGATGATGTTGAAATTGTCAGTGTTGATGGCTCAAATTTGATATTCAAAGGATTTAGATATGACAACCTATATCTTGTGGATTTCAATGCTAGTGAAAGTCAATTGTCAACTTGTTTGATCTCGAAGTCAAGTTTGGGTTGGTTATGGCATAGAAGGCTTGGTCATGTTGGAATGAAACAATTGAACAAACTAGTAAAGCATGATTTAGTTAGAGGCTTGAAAGATGTCACTTTTGAGAAAGATAAGCTTTGTAGTTCATGTCAAGCCAGGAAATAAATTGGAAATACACATCCTAAGAATAGCATGATGAGTACAAGTAAAGCTTTTGAGCTTTTACATATGGACTTGTTTGGACCAACCACATATACTAGTATTGGTGGAAAGAAGTATGGATTTGTGATTGTGGATGATTACACTAGATACACATGGGTATTCTTTCTAGTTGACATGAGTGAAGTCTATGATCTATTCAAGTCTTTTGTCAAGAGAAGCCAAAATAAATTTGAAACAACTATCAAGAAAGTGAGAAGTGACAATGATAGTGAATTCAAGAACACCAACACTTATGAGTTGTGTGATGAGTATGGCATTGGACATCAATTCTCACCCAAGTATACACCACAATCAAATGACATTGTTAAAAGGAAGAATAGAACCTTGATTGATATGGCAAGATCAATGCTAAGTGAATACAATGTTAGTCATTCTTTTTGGGCCGAGGCTATCAACACCGCATGCTACTACATTGTTGACATCTACTAACGTCGCCAAATATAACTATATAACTTTTAATGCGAGAGACGAGATTAGAAGATGAATGGTAATTAATTAACTTGTCATTAGCAACTAGACACTTTTCTATTACCAACATTTTTTAGCATGAACTGGGTTGTCAATCCTAATTATATATGCTAAGAATAAATAAAGGTTTTATATATTAATCTATGTGACTAGGCAGAAATAAATATAAATAATATAAACTAAGATCAGTTCTGCAAGAGGACAGATAATTATACCATTGTAGCATTTTACCTAGGGAGTTCTATCAGGTTGTCGATTAATATTTATACCACTGGGAAGGACTAGGATAAACTACAATCTATTATATTGATAGTGATGGTATACAATGGATAAGTGACATTACCGATGTCATTTATTCTACTCAAAACAGGTAGAGGTCACAAGGTAAATAAATATAAAGGTGATAAGTATGATCAAGCATCATAATAAAAGATAATCATCAGAGCACTTCTCTAGTCATAGTAATAGCTAGCCAATGGATAAACTAAGGAATTAATATCGAAGGTAATTCTATAACTACATCAATGGATAACTCTAATTAGTGCAATTACATCTAGCAATCATTGTTAGACTAATCCTATATCATAATCACATGCAAAGGGCATCATCTAGGAAGGATGTGAAACATAGTCATCATCCAACTTCGCGACCGTGCCTGGTAGCCTACGTACGGGGGGTGGACTACAGAGGACTCAACGCAGCTGTCACCTACGCAATCTACCACACAACCCGGCACATCAGGGTGCACTCGCAGATAAATAAAATACCTAGACACCACGTCTACATACTGTTCATCATCTATCCATCGTCCGCATGAATAAACGCTATACGAGCAATTACATGAATTCAATAAGATCAAACTAACTATACTATACATATAATCAAAGCAGACAAAGACTATTGTAATCAAGAACATATGAACTATTAAGAACAATGTTTCCCTAATCATAATGAAGAATACAATAATAGAGAAAGAACTAGAATTATACCGAACTCCGTGCTCCAGACAGACGCCGGGGCTCCAGATCCGCCGAAGAACTAGAACTCCTCTACTCTCTAATCTAACTAGGCTAGAACTATGAACTAGGAGGCTATTGATGAACTAGGAGGCTCTTGATGGCTTGAGGACTTGATGCCTTGAATGAATGATGGGTTGATGCCTCCAGGGGGGTCTGCCCCTTTATTTATAGCCTGGTGGGATGCACGTGCGCCGTAGGATCAAACCGACTTGAAACAAGGGCCGAAATGACTCCATAGAGGCGGTGGAAGAAGACTCCAGAAGATGGGCTAAGACCCTAGCAGGGGGGCGCCGGCCGGCCCCACCCTGGCGTCGGCCGGCCCCACCCTGGTGGGTCTCGGGCCCCGGTGCTTCGGGTGTGTTCCAGATGCTTCTAGTGTTCTCGTGATGATGTTTCCTTGGTGGTTAAGTTACGTGGTAATCATGCTCTTTAACCCTTCTTTTATGCTTTTCTGGAATAGCCCCTGGAAAATACAGAATATGCAAAACTCATGGAAACTGTCAGTTAAAACCCTAGACTTGTGTGTATTCATGTATCCTTTGGTGTCTAAAGTTCTAATAAAAGTTAACGTTGTCTACCGTCAACATACATCAACCGCCTCTATTGTCATGCTATGCTTGCAAAGACTCCATATGGGCTATTGAATGGTAGAAAGCCCAACATTGCATATTTTCGGGTTTTTGGTTGCAAATGCTATATTCTCAAGAAAGGTACAAGATTGAGCAAGTTTGAAAAGAAATGTGATAAAGGTTTCTTACTTGGTTATTCAACCACAAGCAAGGCATATAGAGTTTGGAATTTGGCTAGTGGTACTCTTGAAGAGGTGCATGATGTTGAATTTGATGAAACCCAAGGTTCTCAAGATGAAGTTGAAAATCTTAGTGATGTGAGAGGCAATGATTTGGCAAATCCAATGAAAGATATGGATATTGGTGATATTAGGCCGAGGCGAGTCAATGATGATGAAGATGATGGTGCTATTCATACAAATGTGCAAATTGACAATGAAGCAAGTGCAAGTGACTCACAAGATCAATTTCAAGTGCAAGATCAACAAGCTAGTATATCTCGATCCAATGATCAAGGTCTTATTCTCCAACCGGTTTCTATTGCAAGGGATGATCTCTTTAATCTGCTTGGACCCGCTCCAATACCCATAGGAAAATCCCCAGTCATATTCAGCGTACCTGTCCCTGCAATCAAATCGATTGTCCCAAGGGCCCCATATTCTAGGAGCCCAAGTTATGCTATTGAAAATTCGTTCCTCTAGCAGTTCCGGTTTGACCATTCCGTTCCCTTTTTCAAACTCCACTTCTTTTCATATAGCATCCCTAATCAAAGAGAGAACAATATCCATTTCAAAACATTTCTAACGGTCATCCTTTTGATCAAATTATTGGTGGGATTCAAAGTGAAGTTCAAACAAGAGCAAGGCTAGCTCAAATTTGTGAGCATTTCTCATTTGTGTCATCCATAGATTGAGGAAGCATTGCAAGATGTTGATTGGGTAAATGCCATACATGAAGAGCTCAACAATTTCATAAGAAATCAAGTTTGGGAGCTAGTGGAAAGACCAAAGAAACACAATGTGATCGGAACCAAATGGGTCTTTAGAAACAAGCAAGATCAGGATGGCATTGTGATAAGGAACAAGGCAAGATTGGTTGCACAAGGTTACACTCAAGTAGGAGGGCTTGATTTTGGAGAAACCTATGCATCGGTTGCTAGATAGGAGGCAATTAGAATCTTATTAGCCTATGCTTGTGCCCACAACATCAAGTTATATCAAATAGATGTCAAGGGTGCATTTCTCAATGGTTATATCAATGAGTTGGTTTATGTGGAACAACCTCCTGGATTTGAAGATGTGAAGAAGCCTAACTATGTGTACAAGCTAAGGAAGGCATTGTATGGTTTGAAGCAAGCACCTAGAGCATGGTATGAGAGATTGAGAGATTTCTTACTCTCTAAAGGGTTCAAAATGGGAAAGATTGATACTACTCTCTTCACTAAGAAACTTGGTAATGATTTGTTTGTCTTGCAAATATATGTGGATGATATCGTATTTGGGTGAACAAATCAAGATTTTTGTGAAGAATTTGGCAATATGATGGCAAGTGAGTTTGAAATGTCCATGATTAGTGTTGACGGTCGCTAACACCCTATTTTACCATCAACATTTCACCCATAATCAAGGTAAAACCACATTAAAAGCAAAGAACTCACTTTGAAACTTACCTAGTTTCACATGTCCTTGGAGAAATCTTGTGTATGCAGGAAAAATGGTGAAATCAGGCAAAACCGAAGCATACCAAGACACTTCAACACCTCAGCTGCCACATGGGAGCCAAGGGGGGCGCCCGCCCCCTACATAGGGCGCCCACCCTATGAATAGCGCCAAATTGGCATGCTACCACACGGATCCATGTGCCATCCTCCCAAATGGCCTGTGGCACGTTGAAACAACATCAAGGGCTCACAGACAAGGCACGAGGATCCGGTGGCCCTATCAACAGGGCGCCTACCCTGTCCAAAGTGAGTGCCACGTCCACAATCCGAGGGAAGGTGTCCAAGAGTCATCCAAGCCGTCAAATGAAGTCGGTTTTCATCCAACGGTGATCAAGTGATGTGCCATGGACTGAAGGACCCACATGTCATCCTCCCGGGGTTGCAAACCATCATTTCAGGACACTAACCGACCTTGCAACCGCCATAGGGGAGGAAGGAGGGCCGTAGGATGTAAGGCGGTGCATCCAAGGGGGCAGCCCGCCCCCCGAGGGCGCCTGCCCTGCCTCTTCACGCCACCGACCTTCAGGACTCCCACAAGTACCCCTGGAGCTCTCCTACACTATAAATAGGACTTGAATCCTCACTTATAAGCAGAAACACCACTAGAAATCACTAGAGATTCAGCTCATAGTCAGTAGTATCTCCTCTCTCTCTAGCGAAGCTCTGCTCTTAGGAATAGTGCTAGCTAGAGAAGAGTAGAGTAGTAAGAGAGAAGTTAGGAGAAGGAGGAAGTCTATGGAGGAGCCAGGTTTATCGGCAACCTCCTCTGCGGTGCTCTTCACTCTTATCGGTAATAAAGATCCCCTTCTTCATTTATTTATTGTTATACTTTAAGTAGCTGTATACTTGCTTATTGCTTGGTTAGAGTGCTCTAATTCTTGAGCTCGAGTTAGAGTAGTAAGTTTTATAGATTGAGCGTGGTGCTTAGGCTATAGCTTACCCTTGAGTGCGGCTAGGCCCACGGATAGTAGTGGTAGGTTCTAGGATGGTGATAGCCCTAGAAAGCTCTGGATTCCACCACGTTCGGCCCGGTTTTATCAGTGTAGGGTTTTGGGCGTACGGTTCCTAATTAGTCGGACCCCCGGCGAGTTTAGGACTTTGCGTGTCCCGGGATATAGCAGTCTCTTTGGTATAACAATCATTTGATCTTTTACTGAGATAGAGTTCTCCCCTAAAACTCCAGAGCTACCTCTATTTATCCTAGTGTGCTTCCACCTTAGTTGCACTTCATTGGTTTATCATTACTAAGGTTATTACCCCATTTATCCATATCTAGATCCTTGACTATCAGATCCTTGGAATCACATACCCCGCCTTCCTTTGGGAAAATATAAATTCGACACCTGGTACTCCTAGGTAAAGTGCTACATGATATTTCTGTGCGCTTGCAGAATCCCATCACCTATCCTATAGAGCTAGCCATAGTATTTTTGGCTAACAATCACATACTTTGAGCATAGGGATTGACAACCCCCTTGATTGCGTTGAGAAGTATTGTTATCATTGCTAGAGGATAGATTTGGCTACATTTTTTTGATAGCGTTAGTATCTATCAACAAGCATTATTGGTGTCGTTGCCGGGGAAGGCAACTGTTGAATTCCTTTGATTTGAGTCAAGTCTAGATAGTTATCCTTAGAATCACAAATATGGCCGAAAGAACCATCCGTGAATTCTCTACACCTTCTGCTGCTAATATAGCAATAGGCTCTGGTGTCATCGAGGCTAACACTCAGTTCGAGTTAAAGCCCGCATTAATCACAATGGTTCAAGCTAGCCCATATTGTGGCAAGGCTCACGAGGATGCTAAAGCACACCTCCAACACTTCTTGGAGATATGCAGCACCTACCCCAGACGCAATTCGTTTGCGACTCTTTCCTTTCTCCTTGTTAGGAAAAGCTAAGCAATGGTTCTATACGAACCGAAATGATGTGGACACATGGGAAAAGTGTTGTAACTCTTTCCTAGTGAAATTCTTTCCTCTAGGCAAGACCAATGCTTTTCGCAATAAGATCTCTAGTTTCCAACAACAAACCGATGAATCGATTCCTGAGGCTTGGGAACAAATGCAAGAGTATGTCGCTACCTGTCCACACCATGGTATGGAGGATTGGCTTTTGATCCAAAACTTCTACCATGGATTAACCCCTCTTGATAGAAGCCATCTAGATGCCGCCACCGGTGGAGCATTCTTTTTTCTTAAAGTTTTAGATGTGAAGGCTTTGATCGAGAAGATGGTGTCCAATCAAGGATGGAACGAGGAACATCTGCAACCACGCAAGCGAGGTATGCATTCTTTAAAAGAAGCTGACATGATTGTAGCTAAAGTGGACCTACTAGCCAAAAGGCTAGAAAATTGCGAGAGGATGCGTATACCTGAGGCCGTGCAAGCCATGGAGACTCACATGACGTGTGAAGTCTATGGAGAAGTTGGCCATTCTGGACTCCATTGTCCTGAGACACATGAAGACCTCAACTTCATCAGCAATGAAAACAATTTTCATTCTTCAAACCAAGGATGGACTCAGCGCTCCAATTCTCATGGTAAAACATTCAATTCTTCGCAACGTCAAAACAACCAAGGTAATAACTACCCTTCTCTTAAAGATCTTGTGTATGGTCAAGGTAGAATGACTGATAGTATAAATAAGAAGCTCCATGCTAATGATAGGATGCTAGATAGCATAAATGCTAAATTGGATGATTTCTCTTCTGCAATTAAGAATCAACTTGGTTTCAATAAGATGCTTGAAACCCAATTAGCACAACTAGCTGCTGCAATCCCATCTTTTGAAAAGATAGAATACCAGGAAAGCCTAAAACAACCATAGAATCTGGTAATCTTGTTACTATTAGTTATCATGGCTATGAACTAGATGGATGGAATTTTCCAACTAAAAAGGGAGATCCTGGAACCCCTGTCATATCTTGTTCTATTCAATCTCAAAATTTCCATAATGCTATATGTGATCTAGGATCTAGCATTAACATCATGTCTAAAGAACATTATGAAAAGCTGTTCTACACTGAGGTAGTACCAACTTCTGCATACGTGCAATTAGCTGATCAAACAACTTGCTACATAGAAGGAGTACTTTGTGATGTTTTGGTAAAAGTAAGAAACAACTTTGTGCCTGCCGATTTCATGATTTTAGAAATGGGTAATAGAGATAACTTACCCCTCATTCTTGGCAGACCTTTCTTGAATACTGTGAATGTATGCATATTTGTTGCTAGTGGTAGCATGGATTTCTATATGAATGGGAAGAAAGAAAGATTTGTTTTCTCTTGTGCACCTGCACCATGCAACTAACATGCAGAAAAATAAGAGTCGATCCATGAGGAGGAGAAAACCAAGAATCTGGAGAAACAAAAAAGACAGAGATGCGGTTAAGAAGAAACCATCGTCTACAGCCTCTACACCAGACCCCGCTACCGTCAAAGAAGGACAAGATGAGAAGAAGACATCGGTCAAGGAAGAACCTCCTTCCGAGGAAGGACAGCTATGGGAGTAAGTATTCTATCTCTCTCTTCAATTATTGCATTGGCATATTCCCTTCTTCGTACATTAAATCAATTAATTATTAGGAGCATGTTTAAATTTATGTCTTGCATTTAATAAAGACCATTTTAAAAGGGAGATTTTAAATAAATAATAATAATAATAATAAAATGAAATAAAATAAAATATAGATTTGGTTCATCATAGTAGCAATAAAAAGCAAAACCTAGTGATCATAATAAGATGCAAAAGAGAAAATAACCCGACCAGGAGGAGAATCCGATCATGGAGAAGAAGCTAGCTTGGGGGAGCTGTCATCCTCGCCAAGGTATGATCTCTAACCCCAGCACTCTTTTTTCTTAATTACTGTGAGTTATAATATGAAAGTCAATTCTAAATTCTTGCATAACAATAAATAAATAAAAATAATGATAAGATGATATGTCTTTGTTGGAAATGATGAACAATTGCTCTATGATGATTTGCAAAATCTTGTTATACAATCTTTACTATGAAAGTTTTGAGCGTGATATCTGAATTTGGTATTAAGTCAAACACTATTGTTGCTTGCACATGCTAATAACCTAAGTTATGCTCCTGCAAGATTGAAATTGGTATAAGTAGAACTTTTACCTGACCTAAGGAATGAGTGAGAACCAACTAGAGATTTTGATTTAGAAAATTCGAATTCTTGCTCATGGATCCTTTATGGGGTTAAATACCTATCATCAAGCCATCCACAAACTACTGAAACCACCAAAAGAAAGAGCTCTTGTCTGTTTTGAGCCTGCTTAGACCTTACTTAATTTAGGTAGAGAAACTAGTCATATTCTTTGATCAAGATCACGTACACATTCCGCCTATGTATTACTTCTACACTGGAAGTATACATCTATGCTCCACACACCAATTGAGACAACCAACCACAATCAACCTTTGTCCTTTTGATAGATGGGGAGTATAGGTTACTGAAAAAAGAGAGCAAGTGCTCAAGGAAAACAAAAGAGGACAAATGTCCCATGGGCAGGTGCCAATATATTTATTCTTAAAAAAAACTATGTTTTCAGTAACCATGCTCTCCCCTGTTTAAGGCAAAGGAATAAGTCTCAAGGAGCCCACCAAATAATTTACACTTGTACTTCTTGATCATTTTATATGACTTGTTGCTCCCTGTGATCTAAGAATCCAATCTTGCAATACATTCAGTTTAAGTATGCTATTGCTCCAGTCCTATAAATCCCACATAAGCTTAGGATAGACATGAAAAGCTCCTTTGAGCTCTTGTGAGGTCCATCACACTAAGGAGTGATTGAGAGTACCATTAAAGGAAGCAAAGCAAGATTTTCTTTTTCAAAAGAATAAAAACTCTCTAGTAAGTGGTTTCACTCTACCAAAGTAAGGGGTGAAGTATCTGCTTATCTATTCTATCTTGTTTTTGCATAACCCATGGTGAAAAAGCTAAAAGCCCCATATAGTTGAGACACAAGATGAATTTCTGAATCATGCTCAATACTAGAATAGTGTTGGTTTGCATACAAGATCCTTGTGAATTATTACATTAAAGAAATTCTTGATGCAACCTTGCCATGTTAAAATCACATCTTTGCTTGAGGACAAGCAAAAGGTTAGCTTGGGGGAGTTTGTTGACGGTCGCTAACACCCTATTTTACCGTCAAAATTTCACCCATAATCAAGGTAAAACCACATTAAAAGCAAAGAAGTCACTTTGAAACTTACCTAGTTCCACATGTCCTTGGAGAAATCTTGTGTATGCAGGAAAAATGGTGAAATCAGGCAACACCGAAGCATACCAAGACACTTCAATACCTCAGCTGCCACATGGGAGCCAGAGGGGGCGCCCGCCCTATGAATGGCGCCAAATTGGCATGCCACCTCATGGATCCATGTGCCATCTTCCCAAATGGCTTGTGGCACGTTGAAACAACATCAACGGCTCACAGACAAGGCACGAGGATCCGGTGGCCCTATCAACAGGGCGCCCGCCCTGTCCAAAGTGAGTGCCACATCCACAATCCGAGGGAAGGTGTCCAAGAGTCATCCAAGCCATCAAATGAAGTCAGGTTTTCATCCAACGGTGATCAAGTGATGTGCCATGGATTGATGGACCCACATGTCATCCTCCCGGGGCTTGCAAACCGTTATTTCAGGACACCAACCAACCTTGCAACCTGCCATAGGGGAGGAAGGAGGGCCGTAGGATGTAAGGCGGTGCATCCAAGGGGGCGCCCGCCCCCCGAGGGCGCCTGCCCTGCCTCTTCACGCCACCGACCTTCAGGACTCCCACAAGTACCCCTGGAGCTCTCCTACACTATAAATAGGACTTGAATCCTCACTTATAAGCAGAAACACCACTAGAAATCACTAGAGATTCAGCTCATAGTCAGTAGTATCTCCTCTCTCTCTAGCGAAGCTCTGCTCTTAGGAATAGTGCTAGCTAGAGAAGAGTAGAGTAGTAAGAGAGAAGTCGGGAGAAGGAGGAAGTCTGTGGAGGAGCCGGGTTTGTCGGTGACCTCCTCTGCGGTGTTCTTCACTCTTATCGGAAATAAAGATCCCCTTCTTCATTTGTTTATTGTTATACTTTAAGTAGCTGTATACTTGCTCATTTCTTGGTTAGAGTGCTCTAATTCTTGAGCTCGAGTTAGAGTAGTAAGTTTTATAGATTAAGCGCGGTGCTTAGGCTATAGCTTACCCTTGAGTGCGGCTAGGCCCACGGATAGTAGTGGTAGGTTCTAGGTGGTGATAGCCCTAGAATCCTCTGGATGCCACCACGTTCGGCCTGGTTTTATCAACGTAGGCTTTTGGGCGTACGGTGCCTAATCAGTCGGACCCCCGGCGAGTTTAGGACTTTGCGTGTCCCGGGTATAGCAGTCTCTTTGGTATAACAATCATTTGATCTTTTACTGAGATAGAGTTCTCCCCTAAAACTCTAGAGCTACCTCAATTCATCCTAGTGTGTTTTCACCTTAGTTATACTTGATTGATTTATCCTTACTAAGGTTATTACCCTATTTATCCATATCTAGATCCTTGACTATCAGATCTTTGGAATCACAAACCCCGCCTTCCTTTGGGAAAATATAAATTCGACACCTGGTACTCCCAGGTAAAGTACTATATGATAGTTTTGTGCGCTTGCAGAATCCCATCTCCTATCCTATAGAGCTACCCATAGCATTTTTGGCTAACAATCACATACTTTGAGCATAAGGATTGACAACCCCCTTGATTGCGTTGAGAAGTATTGTTATCATTGCTAGAGGACAGATTTGGCAACATTCTTTTGATAGCATTAGTATCTGTCAACAATTGGTGAACTTAGTTATTTCCTTAGTCTTCAAGTCAAGCAAATGAAGAACGGTACATTTGTAAGTCAAAGCAAGTACATAAGGGACATGGTGACGAAGTTTGAATCGGAGTTTGCAAAGCCAATGAGTACACCTATGGGAACCAATGGTCATTTGGATTTGGATGATAGTGGCAAAATGGTAGATCAAAAGCTATATAGATCAATGATTGGAAGTCTCCTTTATGTGACCGTATCTTGACTGGATGTCATGTTTAGTGTGTGCATGTGTGCAAGATTTCAAGCCTCACCAAGAGAAAGTCATTTGAAAGCCATAAAGAGAATATTGAGATATTTGAAGGGCACACAAGATGTTGGTTTGTGGTATCCTAAGGGGTCCAACTTTGAGCTTATTGGATATTCGGACTCCGACTATGCCGGTTGCAAAGTGGATAGAAAGAGCACTAGTGGAACTTGTCAATTGCTAGGAAGGTCACTTGTATCTTGGTCATCAAAGAAGCAAAATAGTGTTGCTCTATCAACGGCCGAAGTGGAATACATTAGTGCCAGTAGTTGTTGTGCACAATTGCTTTGGATGAAGGCTACTTTGAGTGAATTTGGATTGAAATACAAGAAAGTACCTTTGCTATGTAACAATGAGAGTGCTATCAAGTTAACCAACAACCCCGTGCAACATTCAAGAACAAAGAACATTGACATAAGGCATCACTTCATTAGAGATCACCAAATCAAAGAGGACATTGCAATTGAAAGTGTTGGCACCGAAGATCAATTAGCGGACATCTTTACCAAGCCACTTGATGAGTCAAGATTTTGCAAGTTGAAAAGTGAACTAAACATACTAGACTAGACTACTCCAACATGAAGTGAAAAGCATCCCACATTATATGACATGCATCTCCTTCGACTAAAGTAAGGTGAAATTGGTTGACATGGCATTCATTCTTTGATAAGGACTTGTCTAGTGCATATAGACATGAAATGCATCCTATAGGTTCTTTCATGAAAAATAAAATGTTTTAATGTATATATGGTACCACTATTTCTTTATGAGCTTGAATGACCTAGTGGTAGCATATGACATATTGATGGGCTTGCAAACCTAGTGTTGAATCTAGAACATGTGCTCATGATGTGTAACTTAACATGGTCAAGATAACCCTACTAGTGAGGTGTGAAGAAGGTTGTTCTTGGATCAAACTTAGTTACATACTCTAGGCAAGTGATCTAGATTGAACCAAAGTGAAAATGAACTAAACCCCATTAATTGACTTGATATTTCCATAATTTGACACCTTTTTGGTGATTGTTGGCAAAGGGGGAGAAGAAAGTCACAAAGATAAGAATGGAAATGGAAAGGGGTCAATTAAAATTTGAAAGCACACAAGTAGGGGGAGCAAGCTCATGAATAAGTTATTGCATTTGTGTGTTGTTGACGATGGATAACGTCAACTTTTATTAGAACTTTAGACAAGAAAGGACACATGAATACATACTAGTCTAGGGTTTTAACTGACAATTTCCACGAGTTTTGCATGTTCTGTATTTTCCAGGGGCTATTCCAGAAAAGCATAAAAGAAGAGTTAAAGAGCATAAAAGATACGAAACTTAACTCCGAAGGATACATCATCACGAGAACACTAGAAGCCTCTAGAACACACCCGAGCAACCGGGGCCCCGAACCCCACCAGGTGGGGCCGACCGGCCATAGGGTGGGGCCAGCCAGCGCTCCCCTGCCAGGTCTCGGACCCCGCCTTCTGGAATCTTCCTCCCACGCTTCCTTGGCACCCAAGTAAAGCATCCCTCCATCGATCTAAAGTCGGTTTGATCCGACGATGCACGTAACATTAGACGTGGATCGATGACGTGGCGGTTCCTAGAGGCATCCTACACCCCGGTACTTCATATTCTCTACATAAATTAGGGTTAGGGTCCCTCTAGTTGATCTAGTTCTAGTTCATATAGTTGTAGTAGTTAGGATAGACTAGTTCATCTAGATCTAGTCTTGTTTAGAGATTAGAGAGATAGAGTAGGAGAGTAGAGATTCTGGAGGAGTTCTGGCCTGTCGGTGCTTCTTCGTGGCTGTATTCTTCTGGATTCAGTTTCCTCGCCCGGAGCTGCGTTCTGAGGTACTTTTGTATTCAACGTCTGATTCAAGTAAGCATTTGTTCTTATTCGTTCTTAAGTTTGCAACTCATATTGAGTGCTTTGATCTTTAGGACCCTATAGATTGAGGTAGTATTTCATAGTGTAGGCGTGGTGCCTAGGCTAGGTTTACTTGTGAATGTCCCCTGATTGGCCGGATAGTGGTAGATCGCGTAGGTGACAGCTGCGGTGAGTCCTCTGTAGTCCACTTCCCATTGATAGGATCGATAGGTGTATAAGTGTCTGGTAGGAGGGAACTCTGATTTCGCCTCTTATTCATGTCACTGCCCAGTTAGAACGATATTATTCAAAGTTTACCGGTAGTTGGAACTAGATAATCATTAGCTATTTCCTGTTTCTTGATATTATCTAGCCTAATTGTATGGTTAAGTTCATCGTCTTAGTCATTATCACCTACTGTTCCTTGTGGATTCGATATTTAAAACCTCCGGGTGAAATGTGACAGCGGTATTTTATTTGTGCGCTTGCGGATAATTTGAATACAATCTTATTTAAGTAGAGTGCAGTTAATTTATACCAACCAGCATTTCTGGTGCCGTTGCCGGGGAGCGGTTTACTGATTTTGATTGAGTTTAGCTTAATCTTGTATTATACTTTTATCCTTTCTATTTTATCCCTACCTTTTCATCATTTTATGTTCATCCTTATGGATGCTTTAAATTCCATGCCTATCTATCTTTTTGGCATGCGCAAAAGCTTTGGGCCACCAAAATCTGTAGAGCCTATCATAACACCTGGCTATGAGCTGCGCCCATGTCTAATTAATATGATTCGGGATAAACCCTTTTCGGGAGAAGGTAACGAAAATCCATACTTACACCTACGAGAATTCGAGCAGACCTGTGCATGCTTGCACATTGCTGGCGTGTCTGATAAGACTTTAAGGTGGAAGCTTTTTCCGTTCTCTTTGATCGGAAGAGCTAAACGTTGGTATAATCGAGCCATAGTAAGTATGCAAGGCGAATGGGAAACTTTGTGCTCTGAATTTTGTTTATATTTCTTTCCCATCCATAGAGTAATTAACCTTCAAAAAGAGGTTCTAACTTTTAGGCAACTAGAACAACAATCTCTTAGTACATCATGGGATCGTTTCAATGAACTTGTTACATCTGGCCCTGACCTTGGTTTTTTAGACCCTGTGCTTATTCAACATTTTTATTTGGGTCTTACCAAGAATTCTAGGGAATCCCTTGATTTATCCTCTGGAGGAGCCTTTCCCTATTTGTCTATAAGTAAAGCTAGGGCTATGCTCGAAAAAGTTGCTCAAGCTAATTCCGAGCTCCCCGAGAAAGAGAAGGAATCATACCCGAAACAATTAGAAGAGGAAGCTTTGGTAGCTAAAACACAACCACTCCAATCCCAAGATTTAGCTGTCAATTCTAAACCATCGAAACCCTACTTTGATGATTTAGATTTTCAATTAGCTAATATGCTTGCAAATCAATGCACATTAGATCTTCTTAGAAGAGCATCTTGGAAAAAATATAGTCAACTTCCTTTCCCCCTGAAAGACATTGGGAAGAATGCAAGGATGGCATGTCTAGTGATGCCATAGAAGGAGAGGCAAGCCACTTAGAAATTAATTCAATCTTCTCCCCTTCTATACCCACATTAAATGTCTCATCTGAACCCATATCTAAACCTATCCTTGACCCTGATGATCCTTCTTATGCTCTCTCTCCTAAGTCTCATAATGACCCTAGGATCCCATTAAGACATCCCAAGAATAGGAGTCATGAAGATTTTTGGAATGACCAGGAAGAGCTACGACAATGGCAGGAATGCGTAGAACATACCAGAAACACATACGCTATTGTCAAAGAATGGATGGAAGAGGATGAAGCCTTAGTTCTAGCATCTAAACTTGGTCTAGATTCAAATGGTGAGCTTAAATCAATATCTGTAATAAACATAGCTCATCCAAGTTTAGAGGAAGCCTTAGACGAGACCAAACTTAGGGACACTAATCCATGGGAAATCCTATAAAATAAAACATCCAATGAATGTCGTAGACATAAAATAATAGAGACAAACTTGTTGCCTATAGACATCCATGAAGGAACACCCTTGGAGTTTGAAAAGGGAGATCACATCAATGAGCATGGGAATTACTTCATTAACACCTTATCGAATCCATGCTCATATGATAAATCTCCTAGATCAATTGGTCTCTCCAGCATTATCACACATGAGATCTTCAACCCCCTCATTCTACCTGTTCATAAATTTATTAAAAGAGTGGTTGTAGATGCATATGTTTATCATAAATATTGTAGATCTCGTTGTAATCTTGATATAGGTGCACAAAGACTGGTGTTCTAGAGGAAACCACCCCATGAACTTAAAGTAAAATAATTAGAAGGTTTCCCAAGAATAACTTTATGTCCTAAAATAACCACTCTTGTAAAATGAATTGAATAATGCCCTTATGAATTGAGCATATAATTATAATTATGAAAATATTTCCTCAGGTATTTTTGTCACTAACCATTTCAGGTTTGAAGTAGAAGAATGACAACGCAAGGTATGTCCAACCAATCGTCATGCAATATTGAATTATATCCATCCAAGTTTAACTTTGCTTTGCAAAGTTCCAGCTTGGGGGAATGGGCTTATTTAGAGAATCTTATGTTGCTAATATTGGTTGTCTCTACCTTTCTAATCCATATTCAATTGTTCGCCTTTTCATCTCTAAATGAATAAATCTCTATAAGTGCTTTCATGTCACCTTTGTTTGCCATAGTAAGATTTGGTTTGGAAGTACTGCAAATACTTCCATTGGCATTTAAATTGAGCGTGGTGCTCAGGTTAAAAACGTCTTCCTTAATTAAAACTAGACATGGAGTTTGGTTTGGTTATTGAACTAGAAATTGCTGTAGTAGATATTGGATATTTTGTTGGACTAACCCCTGCAGGAAACTTTCACAATTAATCTGGGTAAGTCATGAGGTGAATTCGAATCAGAAATGAGATAGGGCACAGGTTGAATTTCAATAACTTTGCAGAGGAAGACACAGCTCATTCATCATGAATGGAAGAAATGTGACTATTAATGATTCATTCACTTTATCTTCTGCTGCAAGTTACTTGAACTCAAGCCATGCCGGTATAGAACATGATCTATGCTAACATAATATCAACCCTATCTTCTTAGTAGCATAGATGGAACATGATTTTGTACAAACAACCTATGTTCCAAAATTGTACATTCCTTCGGGTATGTGTTGTCCACTAATCTGTTGCAGGCATAATAATGAATGGACTGATAAGGTGTCATAAGATCAAAGAAGCAAAAGATGGCAAAGAGGATAAGCAACAAAGGAGACAAGATGCTCATGAACAACTCAAGATGCAAGAGAAGGAAAGGACCACCAGTCATCTATCCTTCATTACTTAGTGCCATCACGCTCCAATAATGAAGGTAATATCTTAAGGTAAGCGGTCACTATTTTTCTCTTGATCTTGGTATGCACATAAATGAAGATGCAAACATGTTAGAGTTATAGCTTTAATTGATTAACCTAATTAACTCAACATGCTTTTAAGATTGTTCATGGCGCCATTCTTTTGATCTCAGTCTTCACCAAATGTGCTAAAACATTGTATTCTATCTTTGGAAGATGATAGTCACACTCATGTGAAAATTTATATATTATGTAGAGATGGACAACCCTTCCATTGGTTAAGCAATTTAAATCTTTTCCGCCGTATGAACTTAAATGCAACATAAATGCTTAATCTTCTGATCTTACCACTCATGTCATAAGTAAACAAATTATGCAACACCAATTTCGTCTTGTTCAATGTGCCTAAGGCTAGAGAAGAATAAATAAAGAAATAGATTTGGTTCTGTTGGTGTTTTTCCACCAACAGAGCCCATGCACTTGATCTGTACCTTGGTTTTGCAAACAGGACAATACTTCGAGCAAAGTTTATTGATTCCTAACATTCTACAAGTGAAAGTTCTGTGAACATGCACACTGAGCAAGATGCTGTCAGATCCAACTATTAATGCTCTACTCCAACCTGCTGGCCAAACAAAAGATAAAAGTGACATCATCATCACAAGGGGCGCAACCATCAAGACCCCATCTCTAAGACGGAGAAATACACAAGAGTGGAAGAAAAAGTCCTGTCGGCAGACTTTAAATCCCGCACCTTTGCCATAAGGTAATATGGTAGTTATCTAATTAATTAGTATTCATAATTTACATTAGTAATTTTACTTTAGCATATTCATCTTTATGCATATCAAAAGAAAAAAGAAAAATCTTTATTTTCTTATTCACTGCATCACAAAATATTAAAGCCCCACGTGAATAAACTTATGGTAACCCTGTACGGAGTATTTACTGTGGTGGCATAAAAAAATGATAATAGCATCTATATTTACTTTCTTGCATTATGAAAATCCTAAGCCCCATGAGAATAAATATTCTTCATGGTGGTATAAAAATAAAATTTATATCATGCATACATATTTACTTTTCTGCATAAGAAAATCAGAAAATCCTAAAAAGAATCCTGTTAGAACCTGTCAATTTAAAATCAACTCAAAAGAATAATCAATTACTTATTGGCTGACCGCTAACCCCTTATCACATTCGAGCCTCGAGTTTTGGTTTTCTTGTTGGAGTGTAATTCTACAGGAATGACACTATGACTGAGGAGTGAGTCCATCAGTGGAGCCCACTAAGACTGTTGCTGACAAGCTTGCTCTAAAAGATCATCAACACAAAGTATTGCAAACATCTAGCTTGGAAGAGGAGCATCGCCTAGTTATCAGGTAACTATACCTATGCGATTATCGAGTCTGTTTTCTAAAGTCATAAAATACCAAAAATATGTGAGCACATGAAGGTTCACAATAGTATCATAAGAATATCTAAAAATACCAAAAAATATGTGGGCACATGAAGGTCCACACTTTTTAGAAAAAACCAAAAATATGTGGGCACATGAAGGTCCACACTCTTAGAGAAGTTTCCTAATTGGGTAAAGAAGCTTAAACTTCTGCTGGAAATATAAAATCAATCACTTACCATGGAGTGGTACTAAACCTAACCCCTCTCCATGAGATTTGGTATTTCTATTGGCAATTGAGTTTCACAGGAAAGTACAAGATCAAAGAGCTAGTCAACCCAATGCCCTTACATTGCCGATACACCTGCTCCCAGAAGGATCACTCAATTTGCAACATCAAAGACCCTGTCAAACGTCAAGCTTGGGGGACGACACCCTCCATTTAAAATCTAGCTAAGTATAAGTTTCCCACCTTATTATTATTGTACCATATCGCTTTTTTTCGCGTGAGTTAGCTAGTAAGATAAAATCTGAGAACCAAATAAAAACTTAGCTATATATATTAGAGTGGTCTTAGAGTGTGTCTATAGTCAGTCCAGGTTAGAGTCAAATAAAAACTGGAGAACCTTAAAATTTTATCTTGGAGATGATGAATAGTTGCTCTGCCGTAATTCCTTTCAAGTGCCTAGTTTTCAACCTTAAATTCTCCCGAGTTTTGGATACTACTGTTTTGACTTAAGAATTTGCTCTGAACCTGAAACTTGTGGAGGCATATGCTTGAGTAAGTCTAGGTGATTGATTAATATGGTACATGAAGGTTGAGCTGCTATTTATCTTATTCCTAGCAATACTAAGTTCTGGAGATTTATTTTAAATTTAAAGTCTTACCTGATGAGCTCCTGTATGACAAAGTGTGAATTCCTACTAATGCCATATATGATACATTTAGAGATAAGAAAACCTTTGCACATTTATGCTGCTTGCTTTGCATTGAGTTTAGTCAACCTTTGTTGTATACCTTATGGAAGTCTTGTCACGCTTTTAAAATCAAGATCACTTACACAATCCACCCACATACGCATTACTCCCACTCTGGGAGTAAGCACAATCATTTTCTACTTCCAACTAGATCCACCTTAAATGTTTTTCTCCTACACTAGGACTAAACACCCAAAAATATACCCTATAGGACAGCCCCTGTTTAATTGCTCTAAGTTCTTATCATTATCTCTCCAAATATTTATATTCAAAGGACGCATGTGGCTATGCAAAAGTATTAAAAAAAGAGAAAAGGGAGTAAAAGATGGACAAGTGTCTCAACAATTAAAACAATGGGTACTTAGATACCCGCCTCCCTATGAAAAAAAGAAAAAAAAGAGAGAGAAAGAAAAGAAGAAAAAAGAAAATAAAGATAGCCCATGTTTTCCCGTGAAATTTCTAAGTTCCAAGAGAGAGATCTATTTTTAAAGAGCAAAAGTAGAATTAGGATTAGCCACCTTATATACTCCTATCCACCATATTCCATGCACATGCACATCTTGGTTTGATTGTATGACTTGACTCTCTGTGGATCCATTGTTTGACTTTACAATATATGAATTGAAAGTATGCTCATCTTTGTTATTGCCACTCCTATAAGCTCCACTATAATCCTTAGTTGTAGGAAGGCATAACATCATTAATGCCTCAGTGAGATCCATAAATACCACATATATTAAAAGTCTTGAGGGTGTCATACAATTAAGCTCTGAGTTTTATTTCGAAAACTTGCAAAACTCCAGAATATTGGTACTGTGAAGAATTTGAGACATAGGGCTTGACTTGATTGTTCTATCTTTCGATTGCTCAAGACTTATGCAAAAGCTGAGAAGCTCCATAGTTAAAGGTATAATGGGTAAGTTTGAAAGTTAGAGCAGTTTTGTCTAATCCGGAGGAGAATTTCTGTTTGAAAGCATGTGTACTGGGAAGGCATGAAGCATTGTAGCAACTTCCTAATCCAAGTTTATTAGCAATTAGGCTTAGTTTGTTTGCCAAGGGACTGGCAAACAGGTAAGCTTGGGGGTGTTGTTGACGGTGGATAACGTCAACTTTTATTAGAACTTTAGACATGAAAGGACACATGAATACACAATAGTCTAGGGTTTATAACTGGCAATTTCCACGAGTTTTGCATGTTCTGTATTTTCCAGGGGCTATTCCAGAAATGCATAAAAGAAGGGTTAAAGAGCATAAAAGATACGAAACTTAACCGCGAAGGAAACATCATCACGTAGAACACTAGAAGCCTTTGGAACACACCCGAGCAACCGGGGCCCTGGACCCCACCAGGTGGGGCCGGCCAGGCCCTAGGGTAGGGCCGGCTGGCGCCCCCCTACCAGGTCTCGGGCCCCGCCTTCTGGAATCTTCCTCCCATGCTTCCTTGGCACCCAAATAAAGCATCCCTCCGTCGATCTAAAGTCGGTTTGATCCGACGATGCACGTAACATGGAGATGTGGATCGATGGCGTGGCGGTTCCTTGCCCGCTACTCCGCCTCGGCCTATATAATGACGCTCCAAGGCCCCTCCTAGAGGCATTCTACAGCCCAATGCTTCATATTCTCTACATAAATTCTCTAGTTGATCTAGTTCTAGTTCATCTAGTTCTAGTTCATCTAGTTGTAGTAGTTAGGATAGACTAGTTCATCTAGATCTAGTCTTGTTTAGAGATTAGAGAGATAGAGTAGGATAGTAGAGATTCTGGAGGAGTTCCGGCCTATCGGTGCTTCTTTGTGGTTCTATTCTTCTAGATTCATTTTCCTCGCCCGGAGCTGCGTTCTGAGGTACTTTTGTATTCAACGTCTGATTCAAGTAAGCATTTGTTCTTAAGTTTGCAACTCATATTGAGTGCTTTGATCTTTAGGACCCTATAGATTGAAGTAGTATTTCGTAGTGTAGGCGTGGTGCCTAGTCTAGGTTTACTTGTGAATGTCCCCTGATTGGCCGGATAGTGGTAGATCGCGTAAGTGACAGTTGCGTTGAGTCCTCTGTAGTCCACTTTCCATTGATAGGATCGATAGGTGTATAAGTGTCTGGTAGGAGGGAACTTTGATTTCGCCTCTTATTCATGTCACTGCCCAGTTACAAAGTTTACCGGTAGTTGGAGCTAGATAATCATTAGCCAGTTTCTCTTTCTTGATATTATCTAGCCTAATTGTAGGGTTAAGTCATCGGCTTGGTCATTATCACCTACTGTTCCTTGTGGATACGATATTTAAAACCTCCGGGTGAAATGTGACAGCGGTATTATATCTGTGCGCTTGCGGATAATCTGAAAACAATCTTATTTAAGTAGAGTGCAGTTAATTTATACCAACATGTGTGCATTAACATATGAGTTGTTACATTGTCAAACTTTAATTCCTATACTTGCTTGATTGGTGTATGTTGACACCAAAGGTGGCAAACAGATATACCGCAAGCGTACGGTAGTCAATGTAGCCTTCACCGGGAGTATTCCAGGTATCGTATTTTCCACGGGGAACGTGAAGTGAACTAACTAGGTCCAAGGCCGTCAGATAGCGATCAAAGGATTTGGTGATCAGAGGGGTTAGGATATAGGTATAGAGAGGTTCTATGTTGCAAACGATATCTGGTCTGGGCTTTCTAAGTATAAAGAGGTTTACCACCTCCTCCCTTTACAAGAGGTGATAGGCGAAACAGGAGGAGATATAACTCCTCCCGAGGTGGCTATGCTATTGTATTGATGCCCTGCCATTTTAATAACTTGTCTTACACACGTGGAGGGATACTAAGACCAGACAAGATTGTCACCACTTGCTGGCACCCACAAACAATCCGTGCGACAAGCGGCCCACACTGATAAGATATAGTCTAGACACCACGTCTACATTATAATTACTACTCTAATCTTAGCTAGAGACTAGAGTACTTCACTATGTAAAGCAATGTGCAAGTAAAGCAAGTATATACTTAAAGTACAGAACCAGAATATCAAATACTAGAAGGACTTAGATGTAAAACTTACTAGAAGCTTGCATCCACTGAGGTACACCTTGGAGAAGACTCCCGACAGGCCCGGGGCTTTCTCCTAAAGACTTCCCTCACTCTCTTCCCTCTTATTCTAACACTAAAGCTACTAAAGTAGTCTTTCTCTCTATGATACACTTGATACTTTATTCCTTGATTTCTAGAGTGAAGGACTAGGGGGGTATTTATAGGGGGATGAAGGGGAGTGCCATGTCATCAATCCATGTGCCTTTCCACCTTGGCCCTTGGATCCACCGACCTTGAACTGCCTTGAATTGGATGCCCAGGATTCACCACGTTGCCTATCTTGATGCCAAGAGTCGGTGGGCGAAAGCTGGACACCTAGGGGGGTCGGCCGACCCCCCTATGACAGGTGGGTTCCACCATCCTGTGCCCCACATGTCATAGAGCCTTGCCCATGTATTGGTTATTCCATTCTCACGTCGGTTCCTCCATTGTGGGCCCATGAATCCGTGTGCTTTGCTCCTTAGCCATTGATTGAAAGCACACTTGTGATCCAAGGGTGGAAATGGACTCCAGGAGGTGTGCCAAGGATCATGCCACGTCAGCAGAGCCAGCTGGGCTCCATGTATGGGTCGGCCGACCCATGACATGGCTCCACGTGGCCTCAGCTCTCTCCTACATCACTCCATTGCTTGTTGTTTGGAAGTTGAGTGCTTGGGGTCACTATTCATGGGTCGGCCGACCCATGAATAGTGTCTACCAAGTGTCCACTTAATCCTGAAGTGAAGTCATTGATGATTGTGACACCACTTTGCCACTTTGTCATATTTTAATTTGCAGATTATCTTCATCTTGGGTTCTATACTCTGAAAAATCCTGGTTTGAGTTCCTGCAAGCAAATATTGACATGTACATGTGGAACCAAGTTATTTGTACCTATCTCACTACGTGTTTGCTTGTTTCTTCCCTGAAAAGAGTGTCTTGTTGACGGTTATGATGGTAGAAAACATGGTATAAATACCGTCAACAGTGTAATGCTTAGAAATAGGATTTGAATGGTGTTTGACTTACTAGCATGCATAGGACTTACTTTTCATACAAAGTACCTCTCTTGCTTAAATGTTGATCTCACGAGGTATTTTGAGTTTGTGATGCATGACTAGTAAACAATGGTGCTAAGGATGGTATATTTCCGCAACTCTGATGGTATCACACTTCAAAGGTTCATTCTATATACCTTAGCATCATTTGGTAGTGGTAGCTCACCCAAAATTTCAAATCCATGCATATGTGAAAAATTGAACCAAACATATGTTGGGGGAGCTAATACTACCAAAGTGCAAACTTGGATTCATTTCATATCTTTGTGAAGATTGTCATCAATTACCAAAAAGGGGAAGATTGAAAGCCCATGTTTGGTTTTGGGTAATTGATGAAACCTAGTTTGCTAATGTTTGCTCTAAGTGTTTCATGAGAACAATTAGCAAACAACAAGATGGAGCAAAGGACTGGGTCGGTGGAGGCCACAAGTGAAGGGAAATGACGACATCCATGCAAATGGTATAAGTCCATCATCAAATGATGTCCACAAGCTTCATCAAGTGATGAGAAGGAAGATGGTAAAAAGCTAGGAGCTCAAGGTAAAGGTATAATCAATAGGAGCTCTTCTGCTTTTGGTGATCAAGACTCTATAGAGAGAGTGATCATATTTAGGATAGATAGCTGTACTATCAAAAGGGGAGAAACAATTTGTGAAATGCAGTTATCAAAGTGCCACTAGGTGTTCATATTCATTGCATATGCATGTAGATGCTAGTGACACTAACAAAACCCGTGAAAACACTTTGAAAAATGCTAACTCTTGTGCACTAAAGTGAGAGACACTTTGTGGTGTTGGAACCTTAAGAAATGGGGTGAAGTTTGAGGGTTAGAGAGGGTTTGGGCATGATTCAGCGAATTTCAGCGAATTTCAAAGACGTTCTCGTGTAGAAATGAGCGTCGGACGCTAATCCCGGAGAGCGTCTGACTATTGTCTTGCATCCGACGACTAACCCTTGTTCTGCTCTGTCTGGGAGCATCGGACGAGCAGAAAGTGAGCGTCGGACTATTTCTCCTCGGTCCGACGGTGCAGCGCAACAGCAGAGTGACACGTGGTGAGCTGAGAAGGCGTCGGACGCGTCTGGTTGGTACGACGGTGAGCATCGGACAGCGTCCGAGCATTTCTGGACCTCTCTGGTCAGATTTGCAGGCGTCGGACGCTGGGGTTGTTTAGTCCGATGCGCTGTTTGAAGGATAGTCCGATGCTGGCTTGTTGTGAGAGTCGGACGCCCAGGTTTTGTCCGATGGTGTTCGTCGGAAACCGTCCGACGGTGTTTCTTGCTCTCGGGAGCTCTCTGGAAATGTCGGACAGTGAAATTGTTTAGTCCGACGGTTTGAGTGTTCGACGGTGTGTTTTGGCGCGGAGACTTAGTGAAAGGTCCTAGTATAGCTAGAGGTGGGTGAATAGCCTAATAAAATTTCTACAAAGAACTTAGGCCAAGAGGTTAGTAACAAATATGGCTAAATGTGCAATGCTAGTGCAACTACTAACCTAGGCAAGCCATCTACACAATTCTAGTTAATTCTTAGTTCTAAGCCACACAAGCAAGCTAGCAAAAGCTAAAAGACTACACAACTACACAAGACAAGAAAACAAGCTACTTTGCACAAGAATAAGAAAGGAATGATCGTCGATTAAACCTTTGCCTTGTGAGAAAGCCAATCACTGGAACAATCAATAAGTCACTCACTCGAAGGTGAGAAAATCAATAGAGACACCAAGATTTATCCCCGAGGTTCACGTGCTTGCCGGCACGCTACGTCCTCGTTGTGTCGACTTCAACCGGTGGTTCGGTGGCTAATCGGTATCACACACCGAGCCTACACTAGGCCCCACAAGAACCTACCACGGAGGAAGTAACTCAAAGACACGAGCAATCCACTAGAGTTACCTTTGAGCACTCCGCTCGGGGAAGGCACAAGAACCCCTCACAATTGCCGGGTGTGGGCAAGCACAATCACCAAGCTCCTCCACACCTTCTTCTCCTCCAAGTCCGTCTAGGGACATGGCAATGTCCCAAGAGAATAAGAACTGAACCAAGGCTTGCTCTCAAGTGCTCTAGAATGCAAATCACAAGCAATGATGCACTTGAGGTTCACTCAATCTCACTAAGAATGATCAAGATGATGAACTAGTGAGAGAGTGGGAGGCTAGAATGCAACAAAGTGTATGACAATGATCCAAGTGTGCAAGAGTGTCACCAAGTGACCAGGGAGGGAGTATAAATACCCCCAAGTGCAAATCTAGCCGTTACCCCACTCAAAACAGCCGTTAACCACGTTTTTACACCGTCGGACAGGACTGTCGGACTGAGTCCGTCGGACTAACCGATAGCGTCTGACGCTCACGATCTCGCCACGTGTCAGCTGGATTCAACGACGTTCGTCCAATCGCAAGCGGATACCTCATCGCGTGCTTTTTCAAACCATCGGACTGAGGGCGTCGGACTAAACACTTGCGTCCGACGCTCTCTCAGTTCACTGTGCGTGTGCCGTCGGACGATCAGCGAGTCAGTGCGTCGGACTAAAAATTCCCAGGGTCCGACGCTTCCAGAGAGGTTCAGAAACGCTAAAACATCGTCGGACACCGTCCGACGCTCGCCGTCGGACTATTCTCAAGCGTCCGACGCTCTCCCGAACACCACGCATCACTCTTTCGCTGCACGGTACCTGTCGGACTAAAGATGACAATGGTCCGACGCTCGGTAGACGAGCGTCCGACACTCACAACTGAACAGGCGTCGGACCCAACCAATGGTCCGACGCTACGTCTACAACCAGTCCGACGCTATGGAAACAGCCCCTTTCAAGATAGTTTTTCATTCCCTTGCTTCTATGTGCTAACACTCAAGATCTTCAACACTTTGCACAGTGTGTTAGCATTTTGCAAACATTATTCAAGGATTTTCAAAGAGATTCTCTAAGTTGGTTAGATCAATGCACATGAGATGCAACCTAGAGCACTTGAAAGTAATCCAATAGCTTAGTTCTTCCCTTGATACTCGGCTATCTATCCTAAATGTGATCACTCCCACTTGGAGTCTTGATCACTAAAAGAAAAGCCCTATTTGAATATACCTTAGCCTCTAGCTTTCCTTCTTTAAGTCCTTTTCTTTCTCCTTGATCATTTCATCTTGATCTTCACTTGAGCTCATGTCATCTTCCTCCTTATCACTAATCTACTCTTGGCTACACATACTTAGCACTTAGATTAGTAACTAGGTTTTATCAATTACCAAAACCAAACTAGGGTCTTTCAATCTCCCCCTTTTTGGTAATTGATGACAACCCATTTACAAAAGAAATATGCATTAAGATTTTGAACTTGTCATGCTTGTCCATGAGTAGATCATGAAAGGATTTGGACAACCATCATAAGTTCTATTTTGGTAGTATTGGCTCCCCCTACATATGTGCATCGAGTTTGGATTGAAAGCTAGCACATATGTATTGAATAGAGAGTAATTCTACCAAAATTGTGCTAATGGTGTATAGAATGAACCTTTGAAGTGTGATACCATCGGAGTTGCCATGTACACCATCCTTAGCACCTTAGTAACTAGAAGGTCACAAATACTAGAGCATACCATGAGATCACATTATAAGCAGGCTCTAGTAACCTCTTGAAGAAATACGACCAACTAGTTATTCCTACACATGCTAGTTGTTCAAATCATCATTCAAATCCTACTACTAGCAATACACCACACAAGTATGTATAAGAAAGTAAATACAAATGCAATGAGCAATCATATGATTAATGCACATCCAAATGCAACAACTTGCATATGTGATTGCTCCCCCTACTTGTGTGCTTCAAAATTTTAATTATTACCCTTTTCCAATTTTAATTATTACCCCTTTCCTTTTGGCCTATTGCTCTCCCATCATCGGCCTAATGATGGTTCATCGCGCTTTCTCTTTCTTTTGTAACTTTCTCTCCCCCTTTGTCAACAATTGCTCAAAAAGGTTAAGTGGAGTAGAGATAGTTAGTCAAGTTCATTTGATTGTGGAAAGAGAGTTGATTTTTCAGTTTGGCTCAATCTAGTGCACTTGCCTAGGATATATAACTAAGTTTGATCCAAGGACAAGCTTCTTCACGCCACTAGGGGTTATCTTGCCCATGTTAAGTTATACACCTTGAGCTAATGAACTAGATTGAACACTAGGGGATTAAGCACACATGCATGTCATATGTTACCACTAGATCATACAATCAAATAAGGCAATAGTGGTAGCATATATCCATCAAAAACTTTTTAATTTCCATGAATGATCCTAAGAGGTGAATATGTCTATATGCTCTAAACATGTCCTAGCAAGTATGATGTTATGTCAAACAATTTTACCTTGCTTTAGTCGGAGCAGAGGCATATTATATATGTGTAGGGATGATCTCAACTCATATTGGAGAAATCTAAGAATATTCAATTCATTCCTAAGCTTGCAAAACCTCTTCTCATCTAGTGGCTTTGTGAGTATGTCGGCCAATTGATCATCGGTTCCAATGCTTTGAATATCAATGTCACCCTTTTGTTGATGATCCTGAATGAAGTGGTGCCTCACATCAATATGCTTGGTTCTTGAATGTTAGACCGGGTTTTGAGTTAGCTTGATGGCGCTCTCATTGTCACATAGAAGTGGCACTTTCTTGAAGTTAATTCCATAATCTCTCAAAGTTGCCATCATCCACAAGAGTTGAGCACAACAACTGCCCGCACTAATGTATTCGGCTTTCGCGGTGGAGAGTGAAATGCTATTTTGTTTCTTGGATGACCATGAGACAAGAGATCTTCCCAAGAGTTGACATGTGCCCGATGTACTCTTTCTATTTATCTTGCAACCGGCATAGTCCGCATCGGCATATCCAATCAACTCAAATTTTGCACCCTTGGGATACCACAATCCAACATCTTGAGTATGCTTCAAATATCTCAATATCCTCTTTGCAGCCTTCATATGACTCTCTCTAGGAGATGCTTGATATCTAACACACATGCACACACTAAACATGACATCCGGTCTTGGTGCGGTGACATAGAGCAAACTTCCAATTAGAGACCGATATGCCTTTTGATCAACCATATTGCCAAATTTATCTTCATCCAAGCTTCCACTAGTCCCCATGGGAGTGATAAATGGTTTTGCATCTTGCATTCCAAACTTCTTGATCATGTCTCTTGTGTACTTGCCTTGACTTATGAATGTGCCATTCTTCATTTGCTTAATTTGAAGTCCAAGGAACTATGTGAGTTCACCCATCATAGACATCTCAAATTCTTTAGCCATCATCTTTTCAAACTCCTCACACAAAGCTTGACTTGTTGATCCAAAGATAATGTCATCAACATAGATTTGCATGATCATCAAGTCACCATCAGCCTTCTTAGTGAATAAAGTGGTGTCAACCATGCCTATCTTGAAACTTTTAGAGAGGAGAAAGTCCCTTAGCCTCTCATACCATACCCTTGGTGCTTGTTTCAAACCATAGAGTGCTTTCCTTAGCTTGTACTACATGATTTGGTTTCTTCTCATCTTAAAAACCGGGTGGTTGTTCAACATATACTAACTCATTGATGAATCCATTGAGAAATGCACTTTTGACATCCATTTGGTAGAGCTTGATGTTGTGAGCACAAGAATATGCTAGAAGAATTCTTATTGCTTCCAATCTTACAACCAGAGTATAGGTTTCACCAAAGTCCAATCCTTCTACTTGAGTGTACCCTTATGCCACTAATCTTGCCTTGTTCCTTATTAAAACACCATCTTGATCTTGCTTGTTTCTAAATACCCATTTGGTGCCAATAACATTGTAGTTCTTTGGTCTCTCTACCAATTTCCAAACTTCATTTCTTTCAAAATTGTTGAGCTCTTCATGCATAGCATTTACCCAATCACTATCTTTCAATGCCTTCTCAATGTTCTCCGGCTCTTCAAATGACACAAATGAATAGTGAGCACAAAATGATGCTAGTCTTGATCTTGTTTGCACACCCTTTCGAATATCACCAACAATTTGGTCCAAAGGATGATCTCTTGCAATGTTTGTAGGTTGAAGCACTTGAGGTTGATTGCTTGAGCTTGATTGTGCATTTGATTGATTTGCTTGAGAGGAACTAGCTTAATCTTGATTTTGCACTTGAGAGTCACTAGCTTGATCATTTGAAGGAACTTGCACTTGATCTTTGTCATCTTCTATGTCAACCACTTGAGTCGGCTTTATGTCACCAATGTCCATTTCTTGCATAGCCTTTGCCAATTGAAGTCCACTCACATCATCTAGATTCTCATTTTGATCTTGAGACCCAATGGTTTCATCAAATTTAACATCATGAACTTCCTCAAGTTGACCACTGCCCAAGTTCCAAACTCTATAAGCTTTACTAGTGGTGGAGTAACCAAGCAAGAATCCCTCATCACATTTCTTCTCAAATTTGCTCAATCTGGCTCCTTTCTTCAATATGTAGCACTTACAACCAAATACCCGAAAATATGCAATATTTGGCTTTCTTCCATTCAAGATCTCATATGGAGTCTTCTCCAACATAGGATGGCAATAGAGTCTATTGGAGTAGTAGCATGCCGTGTTGATTGCTTCGGCCCAAAAAGATTGACTCACATTATACTCACTAAGCATAGTTCTTGCCATATCAATGAGAGTCCTATTCTTTCTTTCAACTAGGCTATTTGATTGAGGTGTGTACTTAGCCGAGAATGGATGTTTGATTCCTAAGTTATCACAAAACTCATCAACTCTTGTGTTCTTGAACTCACTACCATTATCACTTCTCACCCTCTTGATGGTTGTTTCAAATTCATTGCAGCTTCTCTTGATAAAAGTTTTGAAGATACCATAAACATCACTTTTGTCGTTTATAAAGAAAACCCATGTGTATCTTGAGAAGTCATCCACTATCACCAAACCATACTTGTTGCCGTCAATGCTTGTATATATAGTTGGTCCAAACAAGTCCATGTGCAATAACTCAAATGGTTTGCATGTGCTCATCATACTCTTCTTAGGATGAGTGTTGCCTACTTATTTTCCGGCTTGACATGCACTACATAACTTGTCCTTCTAAAACTCAACATCTTTAAGACCTCTAACCAAGTCATGCTTCACAAGTTTGTTCAATTGCTTCATTCCAACATGACCAAGCCTTCTATGCCATAACCAACCCATGCTTGACTTAGAGAGTAAGCATGTTGACAATTGTGATTCTCTAGCACCAAAGTCCACTAGATAGAGATTCTCATATCTAAATCCCTTGAATTTCAAATTTAATCCATCCACACTAATGATTTGCCACATCATCAACACCAAAGATGCATTTGAAACCAAGATCACAAAGTTGAGCCACCGACAATAGGTTGAAATTCAAACTTTCAACTAATAGCACATTGAAGATGCTTAGATCATTTGATATTGCAATCTTTCCAAGACCCTTGACCATGCCTTTGCTATTATCCCTAAATGTGATACTATCATACTCATTGCCACTAGAATTGATTTGGTTGAACATTCTTGAATCACCGGTCATGTGTTGAGAACACCCACTATCAAAAACCCAATGCCTCCCTCCGGCTTTGTAATTTACCTACAAAACAAATCAATGTCTTTTAGGTACCCATATTTGTTTGGGTCCTTGGAGGTTAGCAACCAAAGCGTTTGGTACCCAAGTAGCCTTCAACCTTGGGCTCTCTTTAGGTGTACCAATGTATTTGACTTTGACACCTTTCTCACCCTTGGTAAGCATGTAACAAGAATCAAGTCTAATAGATTTAGCACTTGCAAATTTTATTTGCTTGTTCTTGTTGTTAGTGATGCAATTTGCCTCAATATGCCCTACTTGTTTACGCTTGTAGCAAAACCGACCATTGCTCCTCACAAAGCTAGGCTTTGGAGTTACAAAGGCCGCCTTGCCTTTCTTGGGAGTATAGCCAAGTCCCTCCTTAGAGTTACTATATCTTTGGCTACCCAAGCATTGTACCAAGCGGGCATCCCCACCATAGGCATTGCCTAATGCGCGGGTTAGCTTGTCCACTTCCTTCTTCAATTTCTCATTTTCAACCTTTAGTGTTGGATCAACACTAGTAGTGAAGGTAGAACTAGAAGTGGATGATGATGAAAAGCTAGTGTTATTAGGTGTGGTTGCAACAAGTGTTTCATTAGTTGATTCATTCATTAGATCACAAGTTACACCCACATCACATGTTATAGCAACATCCTCTACCTTGCTTAGCTCTAAGAGTGAGGAGTGAGCTTTCTCAAGCTTGGTGTGAGCTAGTTTGAGATCCTCATGGTCTTCCTTTAGACACTCATGAGAAGCACTTAGCTCATCAAAAGATTGTTCAAGAGTTTTTAATTTCTTGGACAATTCTTTGCACTTCTTAGACTTAGAGCTAATAAGATATTCGGCTTGCTCTAACATGTCCATGAGTTGTGCTACACTAGGCTCATCATCATCACTATCACTATCATTATCATCTTTTTCATCATCACTTGTGTCATCGTATTTTACCTTGGTGGACTTAGCCATGAAGCACGATGAATCAAATGATGAAGACCTCTTGTTGATAGCAATAGAAGCCATGGCCTTCTTCTTGGATGTCTTCCTCTCGTCATCATCACTAGATTCATCATCATCGGAGGAAGCATCACTATCCCATGTAACCACATAGGATCCACCTTTCTTCTTGGAGAAGTTGAATTTCTTTTTCTCCTTCTTTTCCACCTTGTCCTTCTTGTCCTTCTTGCCTTTCTTCTTGTAATCATCTTCATCATCACTAGCATTAGGACAATCCACCACAAGATGATCCGTGCTCTTGCAATTGTAGCACTTCCTTACTACATTCTTGCCTTTGAAGTTATCTCTTCTCTTTCTAGCACCATAGCCCTTCTTCTTCATGAATCTTCCAAACTTGCACACAAAGAGAGCTAGTGCCTCATCATCACTATCAAGGCTAGATGCATCATCATCACTAGATTGTACTTTCTTGTCCTTGCCCTTGTTCTTGGAAGAAGAGATGGTGGACTTGAATGCCATGGTCTTCTTGCTCTTGTCATCCTCCTTCTTCACTTCTTCACTATCACTCTTCTCATTGTATTGATCCTCGGTCATCACATCACCAAGAACCTCATTTGGAGTGACACCCTTCAAGCCACCTCGGAAGATGTAGTTCTCAAGGTCTTGAACCTCTTGGGCAAGCACATGAGAAACTTGTGAGAGAAGTCCTCATCACTTGTTTTCTCACCCAAGGCCTTGAGATCATTGACAATCACTTGAAGCCTATAGAACATTTCCAGAATGCTCTCTCCATCATCCATCTTAAAGTTTGAGAGCTTGTCCTTGAGCATGTACAACTTGGCACTCTTTACCGTTGAAGTGCCCTCATAAGTTTGCTCTAATTTTGTCCATACTTCACTTGCTCTATCCAAATCCTTGATTTGCTCAAACACCTTTGAGTCAATGCCATTGTAAATGGTGTTGAGAGCCATTGTGTTACATTGGTTGTTCTCTTGATCTCTAGGTGTGGGGCTTGCGGGATCAAGCACAATGTATTCCTTCTCGGTGACCTCCCACACCTTCTCATGAATTGAGCCAAGATACATCCTCATCTTTCTTTTCCAATAATCAAATGAGTTTGCGCCATCAAAGTGAGGTGGTTTGCCCCCAACATGATTGAACATGATATGAGCCATTTCAATGCACCGAAGGACGTTAAGCCTTGACTAAACGGTGACCACGGCTCCGATACCACTTGAAAGGTCCTAATATGGCTAGGGGGTGAATAGCCTAATAAAATTTCTACAAAGAACTTAGGCCAAGAGGTTAGTAACAAATATGGCTAAATGTGCAATGCTAGTGCAACTACTAACCTAGACAAGCCACCTACACAATTCTAGTTAATTCTTAGTTCTAAGCCACACAAGCAAGCTAGCAAAAGCTAAAAGACTACACAACTACACAAGACAAGAAAACAAGCTACTTTGCACAAGAATAAGAAAGGAATAATCGTCGATTAAACCTTTGCCTTGTGAGGAAGCCAATCACCGGGACAATCAATAAGTCACTCACTCGAAGGTGAGGAAATCAATAGAGACACCAAGATTTATCCCCGAGGTTCACGTGCTTGCCGGCACGCTACGTCCTCGTTGTGTTGACTTCAACCGGTGGTTTGGTGGCTAATCGGTATCACACACCGAGCCTACACTAGGCGCCACAAGAACCTACCACGGAGGAAGTAACTCAAAGACACGAGCAATCCACTAGAGTTACCTTTGAGCAGTCCGCTCGGGGAAGGCACAAGAACCCCTCACAATTGCCGGGTGTGGGCAAGCATAATCACCAAGCTCCTCCACACCTTCTTCTCCTCCAAGCTGTCTAGGGACACGGCAATGTCCCAAGAGAATAAGAACTGAACCAAGTCTTGCTCTCAAGTGCTCTAGAATGCAAATCACAAGCAATGATGCACTTGAGGTTCACTCAATCAAACTAAGGATGATCAAGATGATGAACTAGTGAGAGAGTGGGAGGCTAGAATGCAACAAAGTGTATAACAATGATCCAAGTGTGCAAGAGTGTCACCAAGTGACCAGGGAGGGAGTATAAATACCCCCAAGTGCAAATCTAGCCGTTACCCCACTCAAAACAGCCGTTAACCACGTTTTTACACCGTCGGACTGAGTCCGTCGGACTAACCGATAGCGTCTGACGCTCATGATCTCACCACGTGTCAGCTGGATTCAACGACGGTCGTCCGATCGCAACGGATACCTCATCGCGTGCTTTTTCAACCATCGGACTGAGGGTGTCGGACTAAACACTTGCGTCCGACGCTCTCTCAGTTCACTGTGCGTGTGCCGTCGGACGATCGCGAGTCAGTGCGTCGGACTAAAAATTCCCAGGGTCCGACGCTTCCAGAGAGGTTCAGAAACGCTAAATCATCGTCGGACACCGTCCGACGCTCGCCGTCGGACTATTCTCAAGCGTCTGACGCTCTCCCGAATACCACGCGTCACTTTCTCGCTGCACGGTACCGTCGGACTGAAGACGACAATGGTCCGACGCTCGGTAGACGAGCGTCCGACGCTCACAACTGAACAGGCGTCAGACCCAACCAATGGTCCGACGCTACATCTACAACCAGTCCGACGCTCTGGAAACAGCCCCTTTCAAGATAGTTTTTCATCCCTTGCTTCTATGTGCTAACACTCAAGGTCTTCAACACTTTGCACAGTGTATTAGCATTTTGCAAACATTATTCAAGGGTTTTCAAAGAGATTCTCTAGGTTGGTTAGATCAGTGCACATGAGATGCAACCTAGAGCACTTGAAAGTAATCCAATAGCTTAGTTCTCCCGTTGATAGTCGGCTATCTATCCTAAATGTGATCACTCCCACTTGGAGTCTTGATCACTAAAAGAAAAGGCCTATTTGAATATACCTTAGCCTCTAGCTTTCCTTCTTTAAGTCCTTTTCTTTCTCCTTGATCATTTCATGTTGATCTTCACTTGAGCTCATGTCATCTTCCTCCTTATCACTAATCTACTCTTGGCTACACATACTTAGCACTTAGATTAGTAACTAGGTTTCATCAATTATCAAAACCAAATTAGGGTCTTTCACTTAGCCGTTGCGATCCAACGTTTGACTTCAAACGGCTAGGGACACGTGGCTAACATCCAGGGTGTCGGACCGAGGTCTTTGGTCTGATGGTGGCGCGTGCGGCGTCCGACGGTTGCGTCCGACGCCACGCAGAGTGGCCCAACGGCTATCTCTTTGTGAGGGAGGTATAAATGCTTGGGTTGCTGGCTTGGGAAGTCTCTCTTGGCCATTTTCATTGACATAGCAAGCTAGTGAGCTTCTCCACTCCTCTCTCACACATTTCACTTGATTGAGATCATCATTTGGTGAGATTGGAGAGCATCAAGTGCATTGCATGAGTGTGTTCATCTAGAGGTACTTGGTGATTGGATTTCGCAGCGAATTCTCTTGTTACTCTTGGAGTTTGCCCACTCCTAGATAGCTTGGAGCTACGAGGAACGTTGAGGGGAGTTGGTGATTGTCTCTGCCTCCGATCGGTGAAGTTGTAAGGGGTTCTTGAGCCTTCTCTGTGGGAGATCGCAATTGGCTACTCTAGTGGATTGTGCGTAGCTTGTGGATCCCCATCTCGTGTTGGTTGTGCGGCACCCTTGAGAATGGTTTGGCGTGCGATGCCAATTAGTGCGTGAACCTCCAAGTGGGTGTATCGCTACAACGAGGACGTAGCTTGCAAGCAAGTAAGTGAACCTCAGTAAAAATCATTGTGTCAACTCTCTTGCCGAGGTTTTCATTTGTGTTGATTGATTGATTACATTGGTATTCATCTTCTCTTCACCGGAGGTATAAAATCACTTCTCTACTCTTTACTATCTTGTATTTACCTTTGTGTAGCTGTCTTGCTTAGTTGCTCACATAGGTGTAGTGTAAAGTAGTGACTTAGCTTCTTGTGTGTGATTTAGAGACAATAGCCTAGAACGTTTAGGTGGCTTGCATTTTTGTTAGGCTAGCGTAAAATTCGTTTTGCCTCATATTTGTCTAACCACTCTGCTTGAGTGTTGTTTGTCGAATTTTTATAGGCTATTCACCCCCCTCTAGCCATTTAGGACCTTTCAACCATGCGGAACTCCGAAACGCAGGCCACAAATTCACTAGCCAATGTTAGGGACCCCTATTTCTTAGCACCAACAATCCTGAAGCCTAGGGAAATCGTATCTAATGCAAAACAAAGCCTCAGAATCTTTCAGTTAGGCTTGGACCTCCCTCAGTATGAAGTCACCAATTGGTCGATAATCAACTTCACACATGCATCATATAACAACTAGTGGCAGTCATGGCATCCTCATCTGTTTTGTCAGAAAATTCATGATAAATGCCTTGCACTGGACGACGACTTTTGTCTAAAGCCAAGGTAACATTTCTACCTTCCTACCGATTTTATTCCTATTCACCGGCAACTTATAGATCATCCTCGCTTGCAGGACCCAGAATTAAATCCAACAGGCAACGTTTACTACGACCCCGCATGCCCATCAGTGAGAATGGGTTCTGAGGCTCCTTCCCTGAATCGGCTGATGAAAAGTCCTGGCTATCACAACTTCTACTCCCTAAGCTCACACCCTTAAAAGAAAAGTTGATGTCTAGAAACAAATACCCAAGAAGCTGACAACACAAAAAACTCATCCCCGGGTGGAACACACATCACCCTATGTGTACTTTTGTATACACCTTGTCTAAATAGTCATCTGTCATTATTTACAGGTACAGGCTGGACAATCTATAGTGGAAATGACTACAACTCCCCAGGCGGATCAGACCCTAGGAGGAAAATACCCAAATGTAAACTAAAGAGACTACCCAGACCACCACTGCAGAACCGACTGAAGAGCCGATTAATTACCTATGTTGTTATTCTTTTTGAGTATTTTCCTTATCTTTGAGTCCTCTTTTAAAAAATGCAGCCAAACAACCCTTCCTCCGAAGATGAATTGCATGAAACCAGCGCTGGCAATACCCTAACCTCATCACCACATCACTGTAGGCTACATTTGGTTGTTAACACTTTTCGCATTTTCAACTATCAATTAATCTTCTCCATTTACAGAGACTCAACAGAACAGTCCACAGCCAAACCCAGAGACCCAGGTTGGTTCAGCATCGGCTACAATTGCTGCTAGTTCTAGGAAGGCAAGTAATCAACCAAGCAATCGACTCGTGTTGCCTTCATGACAGCAATGCTTGACTTTCCTTGATTGTTCGATGCAGGCACAAATATCTCCATCCTTGAGTTACTCTTTTGACATTGACCAGTTCTGTGATGAAGAAGAACTCAACTGGTGCCTCCAAGCTCTCCCGGAACAGATCATCCAAACTCAGCTGTCAGAGTTGCTAGTCCTCGTTGAAAAATACATAACCGATTTGGCCCAAAGCACGACACCAATCTAGGAGGCATTATCACTTCTCCAAGATCAAGTGTAGCCTGATGTCCTCGAAGCCTTGAAGAAGATAGTCAACTTCAAAGATTGTGCCCCTAGAATCACATCAGCTTGCTCAAACTGGACTAAACTTGCCACGCTGCAACTTCAAAAGGATTCAAACAAGCAAGGAGCCCATGCCCTCATGGAACAAGCCAAGACCTTGGTCTCCCTTTCTGCAACGGCTGGCTCTGAATTGGAAAGGCTGACAGTTCGATGCCAAGAGATTGAGAGAGAATTTTTTGAAGTGAACTCAGGCCATTAAGCAACACTAGAAAAATCTTCTGAAACTTTCCAAGCCATCCCTCGAACCAAGAAATAAGTAAGCATCAAGTTCAGCGAAGGCAAGCTCATCCGCAAGCGCCTCAGCTGCATCTCCAGCATGTTTGACAAAGACAATCAAATCAATCAACTTGGCAAGACTATGCGTGCTAAGATTGTAACCGCTCTTCGTGTCGCTTTGAACTTATAAGCCCCAAAGTGTGACTGTTGATAAGTATGTCTTTGTTTGCCATTGTACCAATTACTTTTTCCTGCTGAAATCGGCTATTTGTGTACTTGACAATTATCTGATTTCGCCTTCCTTATTTGATCTCCTGCTTAGCCGATTTGGAATGACTTCGCTAGGATAACCGTTCGGTTGCTTCACTTTCCACGTGTCCCATCCATCCAGATTTGCTCTTCATTCAATCTGGAACAAATACTGAGCGCCATCTTGTCTTCCAAGGGAACCACCTCATACTATAGCTGATTCCTTAGCCTTCATACCTTCTCTACAATTTAGTTCACAGAAACCCCAATGGCGGATGGCAACAACCATGGCAAGTGCCCCGCCGACAGGCCTCCTGAAGGCGATGACACGCTCGGCCGGGCGTTTCGAGACCTCATCCCCTTTCGCTACCAACTCCACGCACTCGTCGGGTGGGTTCGATCGAGACACTGTTGATCCTACTTGCAATCTGACTCGTCTATCCTATTTCTTCTTCAACCGGGACGGCAACCTCCGGTGGAATGTCATTCCATCTCTGGCCTAAAGCTCCACCGAGGGCCCGTCATGCGCTGCTGCCTCCCATCGGCCAAGCCACAGGCACTTCCAGCACCGCCCCAGTGGCCGTCAACTCGTCCTCTTCTTCCTCCGACACAGCCAGCTCCTACACGGCGGCAGACGACCATCGCATCCACCAGTAGTCACGGGAATACTGTGACCTATATTCGGAGGCCATGAAGGAGAACGGTCGGCTCCAAGGCAATTTGGAGGCACAGGTAGCCGCTCTTGTTGCGGCTGATGTGGAGCTCACAACAATGTGGGCTCAGCTCGCTGAAGCCGACACCGTGGTAGCGGGTAAGAACCTTCAACTCGCTTCTTCCTCGAGCTCCCGGTGCAATCTGATGTTCGTGGTCATTCCTTCATGCAGCCATGACGGCACAGATGGAGAAGTCGTGTCTATTTGCCAACGCTGCCGCCGACATAATCAACGCGTGCGGCAAATCAGTGGAGTTCCGCCACCAAGACATTCACCACCGTGTTCGCCAGGTGGCCTTGCATGGTGTTTGCCATGGCACCGTCGCTGCGCTCGCTACTACCCAGCTCCGGTCCGGCTAGGACCTCCTAGCTGTCGAGCCCAGCTTCCCAGAGGAGGACCAGGTGGAGCCCGAGGGTCTCCTAGAGGCTGTTGACGGTCGTTAAGTACCAATATTATACTGTCAACTAACACTTAGAAATGGGCAATAATAGAAACATAGGGGTTATTACTGATAAATTCCATGAGTTTTGGTGAATTGTCTATTTTCCAGGAAATTATCCAGAAAAGCTTAAAAGAAGGATTAAAGTGCATAATTATCACGAAACTTAATCGCGAAGGCAACAAACGTCATCGGCAGGGAAGAAGTGTCTAGAAGGCACCCGAAGCAACCGGGGCCCCACCTGTCAGGTGGTGGGGCCGGCCGGCGCCAAGGGGAGGCCAGGAGGCGCCCCCTAGGGTTTCTACTGCCGTCTTCTAGAGTCTTCCGCAACCGCCTCCGAGGAGACATCTCAGCCCTATGTTAAGTCAGGTTTGATCTAAGGACGCATGTTCACCCCACCGGGCTATAAATAAAGGGGCAGACCCCCTCCCTGAAGACACCAATTCATTCCTCCTGCTTCATTTGTCAAGAGTATACAGAAGTTAGGGTTGCCAGAGATTAGAAGTACAGCTCTAGTTCTTCAAAGTTCATTTGTTTATGTGTCTAGCAAGGTTCAAGTAGAGTTGGGCGCTATGCTCGGGATTCCAGATCTGTTCGTCTAGAGATCGGTAATTTTATCTTATATCTCATTATGAGTTTGCTCTATTTTAATATATTGCTATTTATTCAGTTCTTAGTTTATTCTAATTGCATATTCGATATAGTTGTGATTGGTGATGATTATTGTCATATGGTCGTAAAGCGCCTAATTCAGTACTCGAGTGAGTTAGGTGGTATGTATTATGTAGACGTGGTGTCTAGATATATTACGTACCTACGGAGGCACCCTGACATGTCTGGGTCGTGTGGTAGTCTGCGTAGGTGATAACTCCGTTGGTTCCTCTGTAGTCCACCCCCCGTACGTACGACGAGCAGAGCGCGGTCATGAAGGAAGTGACCCTTGTATCTTAATATCCTCATTAGATGATGCTCCTTATGATGTTTTCTGAGTTGATTATACTATAAATGAAGATGTGTAATATAGCGTAGGCTGTAGACTTTGTATTTAGTAATTACATAGGTTTCCTTTACTCTAGCCGAATCTCGAGATTGTCTTACTATATTAGTGAGTCTCTATATTATATCTCTGGAATACCATTTACTTCATTTACTTAGTTATCATTTATCATAATATCATTGACTTATTACCGCTAATGCATTAGAGTTATTGGTTTTGGTAAGTTTGCACATTTATTATTAAAGTTAATTATCTTTTCAATCACTGTAGTAGATTACCCGAATAAGTAGAATGTCTATTTATCCTTTTGGCATAAAACAAATCAATGATACTCGGAATACTTACCAGGTGAAGTGCTAGAATAGGAGAATTATCTGTGCGCTTGTGGATATATTCTATAGTATTATTTTTAGGTGGCAAGTGTAGATTATTTTACCAATGGTTTTCTGGCATCATGTTAGGGATGACAACTTAACGTGAAGTGATGTTAAAAATACCAACAAGCATTTCTGGCGCCATTGCCGGGGATGGCAATTATATTCATTAGGATAATTTATTGGAATTCGTTGAATTTATTCGTTAGGATATTTTATTCTAGAATTTCATATAGGGGAGTTTTTCATAGATAATATTATAGAAAAGCGTAAAGATTACTATAGACATAGAAAAAAACTTATAGATAGAAATTAACCTTTTGCTTTAGTAGACTTACCCGTGTTTTATCTATTTTTAAATATTTATATAGGGTAAGTGCAGGATTGGTTGTAGTACTTTAATTTTTATCAATCAGGAACAACTATAAGAAGAAGGGTCTTACATTATTTTGTGAAGCCATGGCTGAGAAAACTCTACGTGAATTCTCTGCTCCAAGCACTGAGAATATTCGTGTTGGGCCAACTTTTAACCTTGGAGATCATGATTACGAAATCAAGCCAAACCTCATCAAAATGGTGCAAGCTATCACATTTAGTGGAAAGAAGGATGAAGATGCAAGTGTCCATTTGCAGAATTTTCTGGAGATTGGCAACAACATCAACATTAAAGGCATTCCTCAAGACGTCGTGCTACTTCGTTTATTTCCGTTCTCACTGGAGGGAAGAGCGAAGCAGTGGTATTATCAGAATAAAGATCAAGTCAAGACATGGGGAGAATGTTCAAAAGCTTTCCTAGAAAAGTTTTTCTAGTAAGCAGAACCAATGCTTTACGAGGAAAGATTTCAGAATTTTGTCAGCAGAGAGGTGAACCTATTCCAGAAGCCTGGGAACGTTTTCAAAATCACATATCAGATTGTCCTTATCATGGAATGGAAAAATGGTTGCTCATGCAAATATTTTATCACGGACTAACTCAAAGGTCACGAGAGCAACTGGATGCCACTACGGAAGGATCATTTATGTCACTCACCCCTAGAAGAGCTGAAGGTATTATGGCAAAGATAGCAGAAAATCAGAGTTGGACATACAACACCCAGACATGCCATAAGAGTGAAAAAGTTCCAGAGGAAGTGTGTGCTCTATCAACCAAGATGGATGTTCTGTTGAACTGGTTAGAGCAAAGAGCAAATTATAAAAGAGATCGTTAAGCTATTCAAGATGCATTCAATTCCCAGAATCAATGTGGAGAATATTTAGGAGTTGAGTTTGCTGATTACCCAGAAGATATTAGTACAGTCATCAAGTCCACTTCTCAGAAGCAAGGATGGACTCAACCTCGGTCAACCAGTGAAGGTAAGTACCAGGGCAATTATAATTTTTTAAATCAGAGACAACACTCTTAAGAGAATTAATATTAGAACAAGCTAGAATCAATGAAAGTATTTATAAGAAGCTTGCTTTTAATGATAAAGTTTTAGAAGGAATTAATTCTAAGTTAGATAATTTCTCTTCTGCTGTTAAAGATCAAATATTATTTAATAAAAAGGTAGAATTACAAATTGCACAATTATCTTCTACTTTGTTTACCAATAACCATGAACAAGTAAAAGAAATATCTACTAGAGGAGGTAAATCTATACGTGATCCACCTTACCCAAAAGGGGCATGTAGATCACCACTTTTAGTACAAGTAGAAGAAGAAATTGAGAAGGACAACAGAGAAGAAGAAGTCGTACCACACACGCCACCAGTTGAACCACAAGATCAAGAATTAACTCAAAACTTTTATGACACAACCCTCCTACCGTTTTCACGCAGAAAGAGAAGAGCTAAAACGGATGATCAATTTGGTAAGTTTGTAGAGGTAATTCAGAAATTATATGTCAATATTCCGTTGTTAGATGCCATGCAGGTACCTAAGTGTTGACACTTCTTAGCACAACCACCAGAGCCAGAGTGTTAGGCTATCTCCGATAACGGTGCTAGAAGTGCCTGGGATATTTCTTATGTCTATTGGATAATTCCTCAAGTGCACAGAATATACCGATGTAGCACTTCACCCAGGAGTATTCCAAGGTATCATTATTTATTTTATCCCAAGGGAAAGCGGTTGCTAGCAATAATTAATAAAAAGAGAGAGATCCTTAAGTCTATAGCAACTTAGTATCAACTAGCGATAGGGGGGTAAATCGATATATATATATGAACGGGTAATGACACCAAGACACGACAAGGTTTTAAGATAGCTAATGATAACTAGTAGAGTATAGCTAGGTGGGAGGACAACGAGCGAGTATAAGACTCCTATGACACTTACTTTACTCTTGTGAACTATCTTATCAAATGGATGAATTATACTAAGACAGCTACCATACTTCCGGTGTGTAGGGGGTAGTGCGAGACAATAGAGGATATAATCTCTACCCGAAGCGCCTACTCTCTTATGGGAGCCTACCTTTTAAGAACTTGTCTAAAACACGTGGAGGGATACTAAGACTAGACAGGGCTGTCACCACCTGCTAGCACCCACAAACAATCCGTGCGACAAGCGGCATTCAAAGGCAAGATCTAGTCTAAGCACCACGCTTACACTGGGCCTTACTACTCTAGTTGCGTACCAACAACTAAAGCACCCTATGACAGGCGAATGAACTACACACGTGAGCTGGTTACAGGATCACTATCTAATATAACTCAACTATAAGGTAAGACAAGACACAACAATACTATAAAGAATAGTAAAGCACTAAGTAGAGACTTAGTAAGTAAAGTAAAGATAATGTATTGATAAAGGTAAAGTCTTATAGGAGGAAAGGTACAAGAGCTATACCAGACTCTCCAGCAGACGACTTCGGAGACTCCGAGCATAGCTCAACTCGACTCTAACTCCCACACTAGACTAATACTACTACTAAAGAATAGAGCTTCTCTTGTCTCTTGTGGAACTTGTGTATCTTGGGTGTTTTGAAGAGGGTGATGGCAGCCTCTATTTATAGGGGAGAGTTGAGGGGCACCACGTCCGTGATCTGCGTGCTCCTTGCCTCTCCACCCTTGGATGAACCGCCCCAATACCACCTCAAAATGGACGGCATTGGTGATTCCATCATGTGGAAGTCATGTAGGAAGTCGGTGGGGCACGTCGGTGGCCTGAGCCCACCATGGGTGGTTCGGCCGAACCACCTATGGCAAGGTGGCCCACCACCAGTGTCCCCATCTGTCATAGAGTATGGCTATGTACTTGGTTTCTCTTGATTCTGTCGGTTCACGCCTTGATCCATGTGCTTTAATCTTCCACCGTTGATTGGAAACACAGCTTTGATCCGAAGGTGGAATTGAGCTGGATAGGAAGTCACACGGATCGTGCCATGTCAGCAGAGCCCTGGTGGGCCCCACATGTGGTTCGGCCGAACCACCTATGGGCCCTCTAGGTGCTCCACTCTCTTCTATCTGCTTCCTTGTGTCATTTGTTGAAGTGTCATGTCTTGGTTCACAAATTTGTGGTTTGGCCGACCCACTTAGTTGGGCTCCAAGTGCTCATTTCAGCTCTATTTGATCTTCCCTGCATTCACAAGCTAAGAGTACAAGTGGAACTAGTTATTGATAAAATATGTTCATGATATATTTATTCTCCCTTGAATCCGAGGCCCGTTGACGGTGTTTGAGTGTGGATTTTCATGGTATATCCACCGTCAACAAGATCCCCCAAGCTTAACCTTTGCTCGTCCCGAGCAAATAATTAAACTTAGCTTCGGTGGATCAGGAGTTGCTACAATGTTGATGTTTCAATAGTACCATGTGCACAACAAAATACTTCTCTTTTGAATGGAAAAATTGGTTATGAAAATTCACCCATTTTACCTTAGTCCCTTATGGGGCTAATGTCTTTTCCTTTGCCTTAGGTGGTTGAGAGACAGAACAGTTTAACTTGAGCACTAACTTTCTTATTCTTTGCAAGTTTCATACTGGAGGTTTTAGCAATGTTTTGCAAAAGAAAACTTAATGTTCCTCATATGGTTCTCTCATGTCCCTCAAATGGTGTATGATTCCTTACCAAGGCACAAAGTAAATGGTGCTTTCACTTTTTTATCCTACTTCTGAAAATATGGCTTATGTGGAGCATAAGGTAGGAATAAAAGAGTATAGCATACTTACTTTGTATATATTGTAGAGCCAAAGCTTGGATCCTAAGAGAGAAGTGTCATGCCCTTAGATCAAGATGTGCAAGTGTGTTGAAAATATGAACTATAATGCTCCTCTATTTGAAGTTGTATCTCTCTCTAATAAATTTTTAGAGACATGGCTATCATTTTTCCTCTCTTAATTCATAAGCCTAGACTTGCTCATATATTTTTCTTTTCTTTTCTATGGACTCTCTTGTGTCCATCTTTCTTTCTTTTTATTTTCCATAGCCTTTTGTCTCTTCTATCATAATAACTAAGAGAGATTTTCTATGACTTTAACACATGGAGCATTTATTTGGTGGAAATGAAAGGCATGTGGTTGCGTACTTCCAGTGTAGAAGCAGCATATATATATGTGGTGTACGTGATCTTGATCTTGGGAGCATGATAATTCTCTCAATAAGGGTCAACAAGGCTTGACAAAACTCAATACAAAGCAAACAGCTTATGTGGAAGGTTGAAACATGTGTAGCATATGTGGCTATAGTAGGAATTTATCACCATTGAGGAACAATAAGGTTTTGATTGTTTTTAAGAATTTATTCTCCAGTAATCATGCATGCATAGAACAATATTATAGCAGCTCATGTTTTACCATATCATGTCTCACAACAACTTAGACTTAGTTCTATCACTTAGCATCCATAAAGTTTTCAGGTTCATGATGATTTAAATGAGCCAAGTGATCCATATTCAAAGAAATACTAAGTTGTAAACTAGGCATTAAAGAAACATTAACAGAGCAACTATTCATCATTTCCATGAGGAAGATAAACATTCATGAGACATATGGGAATAAGGGAAATATTTTTGGTATATTTTTAAATGCAACAAATTAGAATAATGTAAATAGCTAGGATAGAATACATACCTTGGTGGGGGAGAGGATCTCCCCCAAGCTTGTCTCTTTGCTCATTGTGGTGGCGGATAGTATTGGAATCATCCTGCCCAGCGTTGTGCATCTTCATCTTGTATGGCTTGCAATAATTGGGCATTTTGTTGTGCCATACTTAGAGTTGCATCTTGCTCAACTTGCATTGCGCCCATGTCGTTGATGAGTTGATCCATTTCCGATCCTTGGCTTCGATGACCCCTCGCCTGTGTGGACGGACGGGGAGTGCGCACTCTTAGAGTGTGCTGCTGAGGCCGTTCCGTGGACCCTGAAATGTCCATGGAACTTGCCTCATCGCCTTCTTCGTCATATCCCCCTGCAGCTCGTGATGTGCCGCCTTGCTCAAATTGAGCGGCTTGTGACATACTCCTTGCTTTTTGTTCCTGCAATATTTTAGGTTTCTTGCCTCTCGGTCCCAATTTATGGTTAGTGTACGCAACGCATACAACCGACTGCCTCTCACATGGAAGAGAGATTTTGGCTGTATGGCCTGGATAAATCATTTTAAGATCACCATTTTCATCTCTTTTTAGGACTTGAGCACTTATAAAGAAGTCTTCAGTTATAATGTCTGTAGGAGAAGCAATATATTCAAAGTAGTGTTTTCCATTTAGCAAGTCCGTTGTTTCAGCAATGCGAGTGATAAAAGAGGTAAAGAATATAGGCTCGCTTCTATGGAAAATACCATGCCATAAGCGGACTAAAATTTTAGCAGGTAAAACTTTTATTTTCTTAGTCATGGCATAAAGCAATCTTAGTTCATCATTAAGAAGGATTTGCACATTTGAGCCAGGAAGAAGAGTTATGGCCATCCAATAACAGAGCAAGCGCAAAGTGGGATTATGGATTTCATCAGTTTTAGGCTAAGAGCAATCATTGGATCCAGTTATGGCTTTTCAGAATTTAGCTTTATCAAATTTTCTTGTGGCATTAACTAGATCTAGATGACAATTATTATCAAAGCCAAGTGCCATACTAAAAACTCCCCAAGTTAAATTATATTCTTGATTGAACATGCGAAAGTAGACATTATTATCAGTGGCTTGTAAAGAGCATAGAAATTCCATGGTGAGTTTTTCAATTCCAAGTTCTTGCACTTCCCAAAAGCTTCCCCACCCAATTGTATTGAAAATAATATTAAACTCTGCGGTCATACTTGTGTTGTCTAAAAGGACGGAGTCGATGATGCCGGTATGTTCATAACCGTGGTGTCAGATGGAGAGGTACCTTTGGTACTCTTCTTAGTTCAACATGAGGCCGCTCTCGGAGTCAAGTGTCCTCTCAGGAGGCACTCTAAAGCTTCGTCTCGGTGGAGCTTCTCTTCCTTCATCTTCGTCATGGCGGGGTCATCGGGAGGAACTCCCTACGACACTCTTGACCTTCTTGAATGCGGAGAACTTCTTCATCTTCCTGTAGCAATGAGATAACATAAGAACACACTAGGACAACAGGGATTAGCGTTAGCGTTAGCGTTAGCGTTAGCTATCCCAATGTTAGCAGTCCTTGCGGGGTATGGCTATCTCCACAAACAAGGTGTTGAGAGCAAAGATGAGAGTAAGACAAGCTTCTACTACTATAATATTTTTGGGGTTTTTGGTTTGAGTGGCTAACTACAACTAAACTTGAGAAAGAACTTGCTCAACTAGAGAGAAGAATTGTGTGCTCGAGATGATTTAGCTTGTTTGGGTGTGGGATTGAGCACACAATGCAAGGGTATTTATAGGGGGAAAAGGGCTGGTGACCAGGCCACTAGGGCTAGGTCAGCCGAACCCCCCCATGAGGGTTGCTGGTTGCTTTCACCTTTGGACAGGGAATCTATTTGAATTCAAACACAACTTTGCAGAGGAGCCTTTATACATGGGTCAACCGAACCATGTTTGGTCCCCTTTTCAGCTTTAAATGGTGTGTTTCACTTTGTTCAATAAAGTAGAGACTAGTGGTGGACCAAAAGTGATGAAATTTTCAGAGATTCCCTTGCCTAGTGCTTTGTGAAAGTAAAAGGTGTATGACAAAAGTGCGGACATGTTTAAAGTGATTCCCATGGACCATGGGAACACTAATGCATGCCAAAGTGTCCACTTTTCAGAATTTGGATGGTAGTGGATGTTGGATTCTCCTTGTAGCATGTGAAAGTGGTCATGACCAAAGGTGGTCGGCCAAATTCAAAAGGAGATGGTGTTCAAAATTCAGGAGGTGATTCAACACACCAGGCCAACACCACTAGAGGTGGGTGGCCCCCATGGCCGGGTCGGCCGAACCCCACCTTGGTGGTCCCTCCACCTCAGGTGTGAGCACTACTGTTCATTTTCAAGTTTTATTCATCTAAGTATTCTATTTTGTTGAAATAAAATATTGCAAAATTTAAGTATGAAATGTAATGCAAAAATGCAAGAATTAAAATGCGAAAAGTAAATATGAGATAAATACTGATTTACCTTACCAGGAAGGGCTCCATGTTTTAAGTCCGTAGAGCAGGACCTCTCCTTCTCAGGTTCATTCTTCGGGTGCTTCGATCGGTCCTGGAGATGGGGATCGTGATGATCGCACCTCTTTCTTCCGCCATTCCTTCTTGGTTGATGCTTGTAACTCAGCAGAGTCAGCCTTGTTTACCACCTCAGCTTTACTTACAAGTTTGGCCTTTTTGCTCTTTGGCGATTGCTTCTTTCGGCGGGGTGCATATTGTGGCTTGTTTCTCTACAGGTTCTTCCTTGCCTGTTGCATCGATTTATAACCATTGAAAGGACATTTAATTCTCTTACCTGAGAGTTGGAAGTGGACTTGGCTAGATCCCACGTAGATGATGGCGTTAACGGTGTTGAGGAACGACCTTCACAGGATGACGGGGACTTCATCATCGGCTCCCATATCAAGAATGATGAAGTCAGCGGGGATGTATTCGTCTTGAACTTTGACAAGGATGTCCCTTGTCAATCCCTCGGGGAATCGGATCGATTGATCCGCCATCTGTAGTTTGACAAAAGTGGGGTACAAAGGTCCCCTAGCAAATTTTCATACATTACCTTGGACATGATGTTCACTCCAGATCGCAGAAGGCGTTGTTGAAGGTGTGCGGCCCGATCTCGCAGGTGATGGTAGGATGGCCGGGGTCACTCTTCTTGGCCATGAATGGCGGGTCAAGAAGGCAACCTGGGTTTGGCCTAACCGGAGGCTTACCAAACCTCATGGAAATTAACTTGACACCCTCAATTGGTTCCTCAGGTTTCCCTGGGATCTTACCTTGTTCGAAGGATGGGACAGCTACTGCTATTTGAGCTAATTGGGTTTCTAGCATTTTATTAAAGCTCAATTGGTTTTTCAGTGTTAAAGTTATCCATTTTCTCACTAAGATTTTCAAGAATCTTATCATTAGCCATTATTTTCTTGTTTATGCTATCATTGATTTTAGATTGGCCTAAGACAATATCTTTAAGAGAAGGTTGGTTACCATAAGAATTATTGAAATTATTGCTATAACTTTTACCTTGGTTTCCCTGGTAGAAGGGGCGCGAGTTCCATCCTCCTTGTTGCTGGGGTCGATACCCATTGTTGTTGTTGTTGATGAAGCTCACTTCCTCCTTCGTCTCGGGACAGTTGTTGCCCGAGTGATCTTCTCCACCACATACCTCGCACCATGGATCAGCTTCGATTGCTCGTGCGGTGGCATTGGTTCGAATGGCCTCTTGTTCCTTTTTGGAACCTTTCTCAATCTTTTTCATCAAGAGGTCCATTTTTGCTAAGAGCATGTCCACCTCATGAACGGTGCGCATAGCCCTTTTCTTGGGCTGGAGACGCTCCTCATTCCATTCTTGGTTGATAACCATCTTTTCAATGAGGTCTTTAGCGTCCTTGACATTGTGTTGCAGGAATGCTCCTCCAACGGCAACATCAAAGTGACTACGGGCTAATCTAGTTAGCCATGGTAGAACCCTTGGATTAGGAGCCACTCTTCAATCCCATGATGGGGACAAACACGAATGTACTCCTAGAGACGTTCCCATGCTTCGGGAATTGTCTCGTCAGCTTGCTGTTGGAAGCTTGAGATCTTTCCACGAAGAGCGCTGGTTTTGGGAAGAATTTCTTGAGAAATGCGTTGGCACACTTCTCCCAAGTGGTGGCACCATTCTTGTTGGCATAGAACCATTACTTCGTCTTCCCAAGGAGAGAGAATGGGAACAGGCGAAGGCGGATGGCATCAGCCGAGACATTCTTGATAGTGAAGGTACCACACACCTCCAGGAAGTGCTGGAGATGGGTATTGGCGTCTTCATGCGGCTTCCCACAAAATGATTGGCTTGCACCATGTTGATCAGTGCTGGCTTGAGCTCAAAAGTAGCATCCCTCAAGTTAAGCTGCGGACCGGTGGCAATGTTGTCAGCCGACGGTGCAGAAAACTCAGAGATGGTCTTTTGGGCCATAGCTTCCTTGATTGATAGCGCAGAGCCTCTTTCCTCGAACGAATTCAGGTTTGAGATGAACCTTTGAGGTGGAACTTGGCAGTGTCTAGTTCTCCTCAACAATTGCTCAGGATCTTCAATGAAATTTCACGGCAATTGGAAACCGCTCATGCACTGTCTAGCTTCACGATAACGAGAAACACAGACAGGGGTAAGCTCCTAACACTAATCGATAATTAAATTGATAGTAGACTCCGGATTTAATTTTTATTAATATTCCTAGACTGATGCTTTCCCCGGCAAGGCACCAGAAATACTTGTTGACACTTCTTAGCGCAACCACCAGAGACAGAGTGTTAGGCTATCTCTGATAACGGCGCCTGAAGTGTCTAGGGTATTTCTTATGTCTATTGGATAATTCCGCAAGCGCACAGAATATACCGTTGTAGCACTTCACCCGGGAGTATTCCAAGGCATCGTTATTTATTTTATCCCAAGGGAAAGCGGTTGCTAGGAATAATTAATAAAAAGAGAGAGATCCTTAAGTCTATAGCAACTTAGTATCAACTAGTGATAGGGGGTAAACCGATATATATAGATTAAAGGGTAATGACACCAAGACACGACAAGTTTTTGAGATAGCTAAGGATTACTAGTAGAGTATAGCTAGGTGGGAGGACAACGTGCAAGTATAAGACTCCTATGACACTTACTTGCTCTTGTGAACTATCTTATCAAATGGATGAATTATACTAAGACAGTTACCTTACTTCCGGTGTGTAGGGGGTAGTGCGAGACAATAGAGGATATAACCTCTACCTAAAGCGCCTACTCTCTTATGGGAGCCTACCTTTTAAGAACTTGCCTAAAACATGTGGAGGGATACTAAGACTAGACAGGGTTGTCACCACCTGCTAGCACCCACAAACAATCCATGCGACAAGCGGCATTCAAAGGCAAGATCTAGTCTAAGCACCACGCTTACAGCCTTACTACTCTAGTTGCGTACCAACAACTAAAGCACCCTATGACAGGCGATGAACTACACACGTGAGCTGGTTACAGGATCACTATCTAATATAACTCAACTATAAGGTAAGACAAGACACAACAATACTATAAAGAATAGTAAAGCACTAAGTAGAGACTTAGTAATAAAGTAAAGATAATATATTGATAAAGGTAAAGACTCACAGAAGGAAAGGTACAAGAGCTATACCAGACGACTCCGGAGACTCCGAGCGTAGCTTGACTCGACTCTAACTACCACATTAGACTAATACTACTACCAAAGAATAGAGCTTCTCTTGTCTCTTGTGGAACTTGTGTATCTTGGGTGTGTTGAAGAGGGTGATGGCAGCCTCTATTTATAGGGGAGAGTGGAGGGGCACCACGTCAGCGATCCGCGTGCTCCTTGCCTGTCCACCCTTAGATGAACCACCTCAATACCGCCTCAAAATGGATGGCATTGATGATTCCATCACGTGGAAGTCATGCAGGAAATCGGTGGGGCACGTCAGTGGCCTAGGCCCACCATGGGTGGTTCGGCCGAACCACCTATGGAAAGGTGGGCCCACCACCAGTTTGCCCATCTGTCATAGAGTATCGCTATGTACTTGGTTTGTCTTGATTCTATCGGTTCACACCTTGATCCATGTGCTTTATTCTTCCACCGTTGATTGGAAACACAGCTTTGATCCGAAGGTGGAATTGAGCTGGATAGGAAGTCACACGGATCGTGCCATGTCAGTAGAGCCCTCGTGGGCCCCACATGTGGTTCAGCCAAACCACCTGTGGGCCCTCCAGGTGCTCCACTCTCTTCTATCTGCTTCCTTGTGTCATTTGTTGAGGTGTCATGACTTGGTTCACAAATTTGTGGTTCGGCCGACCCACTTAGTTGGGCTCCAAGTGCTCATTTCAGCTCTATTTGATCTTCCCTGCATTCACAAGCTAAGAGTACAAATGGAACTAGTTATTGATAAAATATGTTCATGATATGTTTATTCTCCCTTGAATCCGAGGCCTGTTGCCGGTGTTTGAGTGTAGATTTTTCATGGTATATCCACCGTCAACACTACGTACGCAAAGTATCTTCGAACCATCCTCAACAACAAAGGACCACTACCTTCTACTGAAATTGTCAAGCTAACAGAGGAGTGTAGTGAGGCAATTCTGAATTCTTCTCTTACTAAGAAGAAGGATCCAGGGTGTCCCACTATTGATTGCTCAATCGGAGACCAGATATTCGAGAATGCTTTATGTGATCTTGGAGCAAGTGTCAGCGTCATGCCCAAGACAGTCTTCGCAAGCTCAACTATTCTACGCTCACGCCAACTTCAATATGTCTACAACTAGCTGACCAATCGATCCGCTATCCTGCAGGAATCGCAGAAAATATTTCGGTAAAAATCCGCAACTTTTTTGTTTCTGTAGATTTTGTAGTACATGACATGCAGGAAGAGAGGAAGATACCCCTCATCCTCAGGTGACCATTCCTAAACACTGCAAATGCAACCATCAACGTCGGAGCTGGAGAAATCACATTCACCATCAATGGGGAAGAAGAGCGGTTCGCATTCAAGCCAAGACTGGAACAATGTCAAACTTTGGAGTGTCATGAAGGACATGATGCAACAACATCTCCGACACCGGAGATAAATCACGAAGAATACTTCAACTAGAGAAGTCCGGGTCGGCGGACTTAAAAACCCCGAACTTTCGCCGGGAGGTAACTCGGTAGTTATCGGTAATTTAATTCTTGCATTAAAATTTGCACATCTACTTTCCCATAAATTGCATTATTAAAAAGAAATAAAACTAGGCATAACATGATTAAGCTTAAGCCCCATGTGACTGCTACTAACGGAGCGTGTAAAACCCCCGTCAGTGAAATTCACTGTGCTGGCAGAAAATTATAAAAAGACCATCATTAGCATTCTAATTTTTCGTAGAGTCATAAAAGTAATTTAGTTTTCCATTCTTGTGTCATTATACGGTATAAATACGGGAGACATATAGGACCCACCATCATCACCTCAAGTCTCATCATCAACTACCACCTTTCACTACCACCCAAATTTCATTCATTCATGCACTACCCACCATTCACTCTTTTCATCAGAGAGAGCACTCATTCACATGCATCTGTAGGTAGTGTCGACACATTTCAAAGTAGAGAGCCAGAAGATACAAGGTGGGGTTGGCCGGCCCCACTCCTACACCTGCCGGCGCCCCTCTCCCTCTTCTCTGCCTCTCATTCCTCTCACTCACTCATTGCCTCACTTGCACCTCAGAGGGCACCAAGCCACTCTGCTCTGCAGCTCGAGATTTCTAACTCTCACAAATCCTTCATTTAATCCAAGCTTAAACAAGGAAAGAAGGAGAGAAGAAGATTAGCAAGAACACCTAATAGAGAGATTGACACTTCGATTCCTTCTCTTCACTTGTTCTTGCTTATTCTTGTTTCGTTCTTGTGCTCTTGTTCGTTCTTGCCATGTTTTTCGTGTTTTTCATTTTAGAGGCAAGATGACCAATAGAATGAAAGGTGCCATCCAGTCCCTGGGAAGAGCATTTTTACGCCGCACAACACGAAGTCAATCATCATCACAAGTGCCATCGTTCGTTGGATCCGACATGAATGTCGATTCTCCATCAACCTTCGTGTATGAGAACCCTTCATCCTCTTCCCAACGGGAAGAGAGGTATGACCTCACAAGCACCACTCAAATTTCATTACCAACTAGACCACAGAGGAAAATATTAAATGTGGTTAAAAACAAGGAATTTACACATACTCCAATTTTTTATGCCACCCTGCTCCATGAAATCGGAATGGTTTCCGAGATTGAGCTTATATTTAGAAATGTTGGATGGGAAGGTGCATGGCGAGTCACTGAGCAGGGTAGCAAGTTACTCACGATAGAATTTATTAGCAACCTGGACTTTGATGATGATGAGGTCAATTTTAGAATGTTTAATAAACCTTTCACCTTTTCATGGAAAACCCTTAGTTTAGCACTAGGATTCTCTAATTAGTGTGTGGTTAATGTGATGGAAGCTCTCCAAGACTTTAATAAAGATGATTTTTGGGAGAGCATCGCTGCAAAGAAACCAGAAAGAAAGCAAAAATATACTACTGAAGAAGTGCATCACCCCACACTGAGGTTCATGCTTAAATGGCTAGTTTTTATATTTTTTCCTAGAGAGGAATTAAATACTATTAAACAAGATGACCTACATTTATTATATATCATGATAAAAAAGTGAAAAATGTCACATGTGAAAACGATGTTGAATTACTGGAGAACTGTCCCTTCCATGAGAAAATACAGTATTTCTTTTATTTCCTGGATTACACGTTTAGCTACCGGGCTAGATTTATTACAGAATGCTACACTTGTTTTATCCCTGATGCCGTAGAATTATTAACTATGATTTTTCTTTCGTGCTCACATGCTAAAACGCCAAAATAATAAAATAATTATGATTTATAAAAACTATGCAAATGAATATGAACTGCTGGACAGGGAGTTAGGAATTTATTCTGTTCAGAACTTTATTTTTCCAGCTAGTGGAGCTAACATTGGCAGGTGTCCGTCCACACGCATCAGCAAGGCGCCGAGAACTAATTACACTGGAGCTGACCCGGCACCATTTGGGCCAGCTTATTTCTACTTTGTTAATTTTGGTGAGTGTTGGCATTTCTTAATGTCGTTACAAAAGATAGACTAAAAGTCCATCCCCGGCAACGGCGCCAGAAATGCTTGTTGGCATTTCTTAACATCGTTACAAAAGATAGACTAAAAGTCCATCCCCGGCAACGGCGCTAGAAATGCTTATTGGTGTTTCTTAGCATTACTACTAAAGATAGACTAAAGGTCCGTCCTTAATAATAATACTTAGAAACATAAATTGACATTCACAACCACCATTACTTCAGAAAGGTAATCCTTGGCCCTCAGTTGCGCCGGCCTAGGTAATGCAGTCTGGTAATAGCAGTTAGAAGTGTCGGATTGGCCTTCCTAACCGTCATTACTTACGATATGCAAAACTGTGGCACGGCGCCGTGGGGTGCAACAAGAATTACAATCCTTAAGTAACGGTACTTAGGTACGCCAATCGATAGCTCAGTAAGGAATAAGATTACTCTGCAAGCGCACAGGACTATCATTGTAGCATTTCAACCTGTGAGTAGGGTGTTGTATTTATAATTTCCCGTAGGAGGGTAATATGCATCAAGCGTGGTGTAAACATGATCACTTATTGAGTGCAATGGTAGGCATAGAGTAAACAGGAATAAAACATGATTTCAAGATAGTGGACACACATATGGATCAACCTCAAGGAATAAAAGGAAAATAAAGAATAAAAGAATATATCTAACTGAGCAGGCATTGGTCATATATAACTATGCAAAGAACTGTTAGCAAATCATCTAGTCTGAGATGATAGGGAGATCCCCGCAGCTGGTCTGCCAGCCGATAGAGACTTTACGAACTCCTACTCAATATCTGAATGTGGGGGAATGCTAGGGATGGACAGGGCTATCACCACCTATCCACCTACCCCTCTGCCCGTGGGATACCGACATATCCGCCGATCTCCGCATACCCAAGCTCCATGCTTGCATACTTGGAAACAACTCCTAACCCCCGCGGACCCCAACCTTTTGGATTGACAGGCTAGGTTAAGAGCAACCATGACAGCCCGACGAACCATCACCTCATTTCTAGTTCTTCCTCTATTCATACTAATTCGATGAACAATGAAGAACGAAGATGAACAAGTCAAGAACATGATACATAAACTATGTTCTAGCTCATATACTATGCTCATAACAAGATCATAACTAGACTCTAGTTCATATGTATAATCATATAAGTATGATGAGAGCTTGCTCATGGAAGAAGACCGAATTGTATTCATACCAAGATGATCCTTTTCTTCTAAGGAGACAAGCTCTCCTTGATAGCTCTTGCCTTGCTCACAAACTACTAATACTATTCTAAAGATACAAGCGAGAAGTGTGAGGTAGATGACTCCAAAATGATGTGTGTGTTGAAGGGGATGGAGCACCCTCTATTTATATTGAGACTATGACGGTTTGGACGTTCTAAACATGGAAGTAGGTGAAATCGCCATCAGCAAACCGCCATCAGCACCGCCTCCGAAGATGGGCCCGGTAGGCCCCACCAGGGGGCGGTCGCCCCTGGGGGCGGTCGGTCCCTGGGGAGCGCCATCTGGCCACCGCCTTCGGGTGGTCAGTTGTCCCCTGGGCCTGGGCCTCCCCCGTGGTTATGGATGGATCCAATTACGCTTTGAAGGTGGGCTTCTTTAGTATTCTTTGTTTGCGCATTTGTTGGATTCGTCATTTGACTTTGCGCTTTCTCCATGTTGATGCGTATTTCCACTTGTTATGCCATAAAACCTGTAAAACATGAATGGTAGGGGTATAAGTGGAACTTGTTAGTAGTAAAGGCATATGTGCTAGAATATGATTGTTAATCCTCTTTTTAGTCTAAGTTGGTGGTATAAAATTTATCCATAAGGACCACCAACAAGACCCCCAAGCTTAACCTTTGCTCGTCCCGAGCAAATAGCCAAGTATGGTTGTTGATCAGGAGTTGCTACAATGCCGATATAATTCATAAGTGTCATACCTATAACATAGCATTCATTCGTAATTTAAATAAGTTGGCATTGTATCCACTCTTTACCTTGATTTCTTATGGGGCTTATAGTTTCTCCAATTTCTTGGGCGGTTGCAAGATAGAATGGTTATAATAGACTCACCAATCATTCATTCTTTGATAGACCTTTTATCCGGAGGTTTTATGAATTTTTGCAAAATAAATCAAGTTCCTCAAATGATTCTCTCAATCGCTCAATGTGTATGGTTTACCTTACCAAAGGCATTGTAGTGTTGCCTTTTCATCCTACTACTAAGGCTGAGAGTGGAGTTTTGGGTAGGTATGAAGGTGGGCGTACTTACATTACTTATATTGCTGAGTCAAAGACCGGACCATAAGGAGATGCAAGTCATATACCTTGATTGAGATGTGCAAGTGTGTGGAATGGTGAAAACCTATCTCTAATCTTTTTGGCACTCCATGCATCATGACTCTCTTTTTATTAGATGGAATAAAACTCTTGGGAGAAATAAGGGCTATAAAAATATCATCCTCTTTTTCTCTTTTTTTTGAACGGGTATTTGGATTTTCTTTCCCGTTTGTTTTCTCATGCCCTTTGGCTTTTTTTTTCTTTTTTTAGCATAGCCCATATTTTGATTTGACATATGAAAACTTTTGGATGGAGAGACGTCATGATGGTGAACAAGGAGTGAAATTTTTTTTTATATGCTCGGCTCTCAAAGTGAGGGTCGGCATTTTTATTTGGTGGATGAAATGGTGCATGTTGTGCGCAACTCTCAGGATGAGGGTCGGCTTTATTAGGTAGGTGTATGTGAATCTCAATCATGGGTGTATGACCATAATCTCACTAGGTCTTAGCGTTTTGACTCAACTCAAAGTTCCGTAAGTAGCATATGACTAAGTTTTTGTAAAAGTAGAGCATGTCATATGGCCTTGGTAGGTATTTCATAATTATTAGGGAACTTTTGATTTTTGAATTTTTGAAAAGAAATCTCCGGATGTCAAGTTTCTCTTAGAACAAAGTCATAGCAAAGTCTATTTGTACCATCTCAAATCTCGCAACAACTTAGAAAAGGATCATGCAATTGCAACCCACAAGATTTCAAGTTCTCAGAATGAGATATTTTTAGCCAACAAACTTAAATCTTGAGGAATACTAAGTTATAACTTAGGCACAAACGAATTATAGACAGAGCAACTATTCATCATTTCAACAGAAGAGAAACTAACATATGTTAGCACATATGGGAGTGGAATATTTTATTTTTTATTTTTTTTTATTTTTTTCTCTTTTTTTAATAAGGAAATAAAATTGCAGAATTTAAAAGTGCGAGAAATAAAGTGCAAGAAATTAAAAAATACATGTTACCTCTTGATCATCTCAACCAAACTTGAGCGCCTAATCCTTTGGTCCTTCGTTGTCACCATCATTAGGCGCGGCATGAGACCAACTAATCCTTTGGTTCTTCGTTCTCACCATCATTAGGCGTGGTCGTGACCTTATACCATTCCCAATGATCCTACAGGTCCACTCTGCAACACGCCAGATACATGCAGGCCATGGTCTGCACCCATGAGCTTTGAGTGGCCTACTTCTAAGGGATCTGGCGATCCTATTATTTTGGCTATGGGTTGCATCCTAGCATGCAATATATATAACAATAGATGCAATCAGGCTTTAATCATAGTTCACCAAATTTTAATCCATCTCATCCACATGTTCTCCCATCCCAACACATCTCACCACACTCTCACTCTTTAGGCGGCAAGGACGACTCCCTCTCGTCACTTGCCTCAGCGGCGAACGCCGGAAACCTGTCAAAACCCAGGGGAGAAGAGAAGGACACTTCTCACTAGTCAAGTGAAGCGTAGATCGTAGGAATGTCCATGACCGAGGACGCGGCTATACGTATAGATCAATAACTCTGCAGAGCTTGTACACCTAGAACCACAAGATCGCCATCATCAGCGTTGTACAACGCCTAGGCCGATACTGGGCCGCCGCCCATCCGGGGCAATGCCACTCTCAGCCCTGGGTCACCTCAAAACGAATTTTGGCATGCTAAGACTGTGAGACGAAGTACCGAGCCCCCACGGGTACAACGCTGTCTCGGGACGGTGTGGACCGCATCCCGTACCTCCCTACACTATCACCTATCGACCTAATAGTAGTGGCAATGCTCCGGGGAGGTTGACCTCCCAGATCCCGCCCATTCAGGAACGAGTGGTGTGCACGAAGGGTCCTACAACCCGGTTCTCTCAACATAACAGTTCCTAGGGGGTAACCGGACAGGATATCTTCCCTCTCTGGGGTCAAACCGCAGCTTACCCCGATGAAACCTCTATCCTGAAGACTCATCCCATAGAGAGTCTCCTCCTTGGGATCTCATCCTCAAACCCACCAAGGGTATCATGCACCCGCCACAGGTACCTCACATGGGGAATGCCCAGGTCACACTCCCCCGACATGACTTGCCTCCAAAGCTCGTCGTAGATCCTGTCCAGTTGACTCGACCCTCACCACACACCCAAGACTCACGCCAAGATCTCCCCAAGTAGTTATCATATTATCGGCACCCAGTGCCTTAGCCCGATTCTGTTCCAATTATCGACTCAATTCAGTTTTAAGTATGTAATAGTGATAGCAGCAAATAAGCAGTAAGTAGCAGGCGAGCGAGTCTAGCCTATCAGTGGGTGTGCAGGGGAAAGGTTGCAACAAGGTAATGGATTTCAAGCAATTCTAATGCAACCTATCACAGTTCAATTGCATAAAAGTAAAGCACTAGCAATCTACATTATTGCAATTCCTAAATACGTTTCTAAGAGAATGGTGCTACCATGACACCTGTACTTGGTGTCCTCAGTGTTGTCGTCCTCCGAGTCCTGGGCTGGCCCATGCTCTCCTCTGCCAACGGGTCCCAAACCAGTCATCGCTATCCTCGACGCAATTACCTCGCGAGAGCGAAACGCAAACAAAGGAACAACCAATACACTGAAAAGGATGACAAGACTCAGAAGGAATGACGACACCTAGAACAACTCAAAAAGGAAAGGCAGCACGGCCCTCTCGGTGGTTGTCCGATCCTAGGGCCAAAGAAACACAAGTGGCTATTCGCTAAGGACGAGTTAACGTCATAGCCTAGCCGGTACTTCCTTGGTTGAGCGGGTCGACCTGTACGGCTTCAAGTAAAAAGGCTTAGACCCTAGCTCATCCTATGCGAACACCACAGCTCGTAACCTTATGATCCGAACGTCATTTGAATTGACGAAAATCGAAAGAAGCGGCTAAAAGCAGTCCCGGTCTCTCTCGATCCGCATGCCATGGTGAACGGCGGGAACCCAGAGAGGATGGAACAGGGGAGAGAAAAGAGCAGGGGTGGTCTACTTCACCCAACTCCCACGCCATGGCAAGGACGGGGAATCGGAGAGAAGCGACACACTAAGATGCAAGTGCTCAATCCCCTTGTAGGGAACCTCGACCTAGGTGCACTAAATGTGCTAGCGCATACCCCAAGACCTTTGCGGTGCGGTTGTCACTGCAAGGATCCTAAGAATGCTATGGTCGACAATAGGTACAAGCATACAAGGCTCGAGCACGAAGACGCAAAAGAGAGGGGAGAGGGATTCACATTCCTTTGATCCACTCGCCATAGAATGACGGGAATCGAAGGAGTAGAATCAAGAGGGCGATAAACACCAAAAGAGAGAGGGACTCAATCCACGTCTTGATGGATCGACGAGGATCGAGTACAGGACCAAGACGAGAGAAAAGGATCCGCTCTCTTTCAACCAATGCGCCATGGAATGACGGAGGTTGGGAGGAAGAGACACGGCTCCGCGATCAAAACCAACTCATAGGGCTCCACAACCGTGTCGCTAAACGACACAAGGCTATTCCGTCGGCTCGTAGCGATGCGGTTGTCACCGCTAGATCCGATGAAAAGCTATGGTCTAGGTGGCGCAAGCATATGAGAAGGATAGGATAAGAAGCAAGCGAGAAAAGGGGGACATAGCCCGATGGTCATAGCGAGGGATCCTGCGTCCATGAGCTAAACCCGCATGAGTCGGCTTACGTCGTTCGACGACTGTTATCCCCGATACGTATCTCACTTGACTAGGCTACGGAGGGCTCGAAATGTGTGGATAAGACCCGCATTGAAGATGACATCGAGTGAAATGACCTCGATTTCCACGAAGGGAAATCCACAGGCTCGAATTGTAATTCAACAGATTGCTTGGGACAATCCATGAAATTACCCATATCTCAGTTGATACCAGGATCCATACAACGGTAATTAAGTCTTACATAAACATTTATTACATCGCCACATTGGCGGAATCAACATTCAAAGAAGCTTAGGAGATGCGGTAGCGATTCAACCTTCACGGCCAACTTGAGTGCAGCACGTGACCCTATTCCTCGTCATCATCTCCCTTGAAGTCGTACTCATTCTCGTCACCTGATAGCAAATTTATCAGTACGATTTGTACTGGCCACGGAGCCCACCTATGCAGCATTTGCTTTGTGGAAAGTGGATGCAAGGCTATTCAAGCAGACCTATAGGCTGAGGTTTTCTATGCAGCTGTAATCAATGTTTAAGTAGTCAAGTTTTATCTCCAATTAACACCATCATCCCCTTCCCATCACCACATCTCACATACCCACACCTCACGCTCATTCGACAGGCCCAACTCCCTCTCGGGCCTATCTCAGCGGCACACTACCACAGCGGGTACACTGCCGGAAGGCATTATACAGGGGGAGAAAAGAATAATCACTCACTACACCAGTAGAAGGCTACCGGAAAGGTCCATAGCCGACGAGTCGGCGTATGTATCGATCGATCAACCAAACACTCTGCAGAGGTTCTACCGCTCACTAGATTAGCCATCATATGTGTCGCGCAACACCTAGGCAGAATTTCGGGTGCTTGCTTGCCTAGGTCGATGCCACCCTACCACTCAGCCCTGGGATAATCCGGATCCAACACCTTCACGCTGAGACTGGGAGACGCAGCACCGGGCTCCATCAGTCGTACTGTGCATCTAGTACAGTACGGGAATTCCACCATCCGTCACCGTCCACCCTTATCACCTCACAACCTAGCAGTAGTGGCACCGCCCTACCAAGTAGTCCAGCCGTCTCCCGCCCATCAGAAGCGAGTGAGAAGTAGAGGATTCCTATAGTTTGAGTACCAGCAGATCCTAGGGTGAGCAAGCAAGCATCTTCACTTAGGGGATACTCTCCCCGTGCCATCACAGCACCTCCGCTCACGGGTTTCAAACTACAAAGGCTATCCCACCCGCAACCACCTCGTACACCATTTACCCGCCACAGGTATCTCACGTGGGGATGCCCAGGTTGCACCCCTGGAACAACTTGCCCCTCGGGATCGTCTCATATCCCACTTGGTCGACATGACTCCCTCACCATGCACCCAAGACACACGCAGCACGCTCTCCCTGTGGTTATAATCAAGTTCTCATATAAACCGTCCCAATTCCACCACTTAGCAACAATAAATAGCAGTAGTGGAAGAGTAACAGAATAAAGCAGCAGCTAACCTATCAGCGGGTAGCAGGATAAAGTTTAATCAAGGTAGGGAAAAACAATAATTCTACCATGCAACCTATGCAGATATACATGTGATTATAACGCAATGGCATAAACAATCATTAGCAATGCATAATAGGAGCTAAGGATTTGGTGGGACGTGGCACCTTCGTAGTCGTCTCCTAGCTCCTGAAGGTACTCGTGGTCGTCTTCCTCAGTCAGATTCTCCTCCGGCTCTGAAAACGGAATCGAAATAGTCGCGTTAGCGACTTCTATAGATCATTCAGAAAAATCCAATAAATAAAGATCCAAATGCACTCAAACATAGGCTCAAGTTGTAGATCTCATTTTTCTGAGAATTTTGATATATGGTGCGCAATTTTTGGACAATGTATGAATAAGTTATTAATTTCCGAAGATTATCCTATTTTCTGAAAATGGAAAAATGGCCGATTAATCAGGGGGTGACACGTGGCAGCACGGGATTGGCCGGGGCACTGTTCATGTTGACCAGGTCAACGGTTCGGCTGGCACTGATCTGCTGACGTCAGCACGACGTCATTGATGACGTCATCGTTGACCAAGTCAACGGCGTCTGGCTAGCGGGGTCGGTGACGTCATCGTGATGTTATCATGACGTCACCCGGTGGGACACGTGTTGCCTCACTGGCGCGCCACGTGGCGGCACTGTGCACGGTGCGGCCAGGTGAGTATGCACACGGTCCATGGTGGTCTCAAGGGTGTCGGCTCGGTGGACTGGGTCTGTGATCGGCTGCAGCGGGGAAGCGTGCACCCACGCATGCGCCCGTGCTTGCGTCAGCATTCGCCAAGTGCTCGAGTCAATGTCTCAACGAGTCGCCGGCGGCCGGCGAGGCGGTGATGGTCCGGTGAGCTCGTTGGTGACCGGAGATGGCTCCGACGGTTCGCCTCCGGTCTCGTGAGGTGTCCGATGGGTCAAATAGAGTCGGCTCAAGCCCCCGGCTGCGGTCCCAGAGTGACATGGTCGTCGTCGGCGGGTTCGCCATGCCGACGGGGCTCCGGCGGTGATTTTAGGGTCTCCCGAAGGTGGGTACTTTGCTAAGGTCATCCATGTCATGGTTCCGGCCTTCAATTTGGTTCTGGCAGGGCCCAAGGTTGTCCGTTCAAGGCGGCGGTGTCCATGTTTCGGCAAGACAGGGCTTGGCTTTCCCCAATTGGCGTGCTCAGGCAGTCGTTCGACCAGATGGTGGCGGGTTAGAGTCGTGGTATGGCCTCCTTCTCTCCCGTGGCATACGGCGGTTCTCCGACGAGGTGGCGGCGCACGTAGCCAAGGCGACAGACATGATTCGGGGCTCGGCTATCTACGCGACGGTGCTGAGGCAGACTTGGCGAACCTCGTCGGCCTTTCTCCGCAGCGCGAGGTGACCGGAGGTACTCAAAACGGATTTAGGCGAGGCGGAATGTGTCGGCGGTGAGCACGTTTCCCCGAGAACGCACCTCGCGGTGTTCCGGGCCATGGAGGTTCGATCTTCCGCAACTAAGCTTGTCTGAGGTGGTCGGTGAGTTGGTGGTCACGCTAACGGGTCGCGTCGGCGGTTTCACGGCTTGTGCGCGCGGGAACGCCGTCGAGGTGGCGGTGCTCCGAGCACATGTGACGGCGATGCCCGTCGGAAGTGGCCTGACGTCCATAGCCGATGTCCAGTGGTTTGATGGCTGGTCTTGTGCGTGTGTTGTGCAAGTGTTCTCCTCGAGCCGGTAGAGGCTTGTGCCTACGCGTTCCATAGGCGGAACGCCATGGCAAGAGCAGGGCGAGATCTGGACATGGCGTGCGAGCGGCTCACCGTGATGTCGGGGTTGGGAGGATGGCGATGCAGTGACGATTTGACGCCGTGCCGTGTGTTCGCAGTGCCGTGCAGCCTCACGACGGTGGCGCCGGCTTCTGCTTCCTCCCTGGCTCTGGCGTGCTCCGCGGCTGCGGCGCTCCGGCGGTTCCTCCTCCTCTGCTCCACCCTTCTTCTTCACCCTCTCTCTCTATTGTGCGGTGTGGTGTAGTGGTTGTGCGGCAGCACGGCGGCGGCGAGTGGGACGAGGTCTAGGGCTTCGGGGCGACTCCTTTTATAGGCGGCCAGGGCATGGCGCGGTGGCGGACTATGATTAGCAGTGAAGGGGGCACATGGAGACCATCGGTGCTCCAGAGCTAGGGTTTCCGAGTGCGCGCGGGGGCCTTTGTCATCTAGGCGACGGGGAACACGCAGGGAACAGCCGAGGGGACAAGCAGGCCAGGGTCATGCGATTTGCGTGACCCTGCCGGCGTCCGATTTCGTGGGGAAGAAGAACAGTGGGGGGGCGAGAGCGGCTGACAGGCGGGGCCAGCTGGCAGCGGCTGTGAGCGGGCGCGAGTGCGCCAGGTCGCGCACGCGTGTTGCCGGGCCACGACGTGGGCCGCGCGCGGTGAAGAGGAGGAAGGGGCAGCCTGGCTAGGCTGGCGCGGCGCGTGCACCCGCGCGGGTGAGGCCAAGCAGGCGGGCTGGGCTGATCTCCCTCCTCACCCTCTTTTTCCTTTTCCTTTTTCTTTTTCTTTTCCAATTTCCTTAGTGTATAAATATACATAGGCAGTGCTTTTATATATTTTAAATAAATGCTTAGGCCAAGCATAAAATGCAAATAAAAATCCCCATTATGATGCATGATCTATTACTTTATTTCAAAGGAATTAAAGTGCTAGCTATTTTTCCATATCTAATATTTGCATAATTAAATCTAAATGCATGCATAAGGAATGTGTTTTCCAAAATATTTAAATGAAAAATTTAATTTGGTTGGGATTTTTGGTGTGGGACTTTTAGGGTTGTTACAGTCCTCCCCCCTCAATAGGATCTCGACCTCGAGATTACAGAGATGACATACCCTCCGAAGAGATAAGGAGACATGATCCTCAAGTCCGACTCCTCCCACGTTGCTTCTCGTTCGGTGTGATTGCTCCACTATACCTTGCACATCAGAATGGTCTTGTTGCGGGTTTCTTTTGTATCCCTTGCCAAGATCTTGATCGGATGCTCCTTGTACTCAAGCGTGTCTTGCAAATCTAGTGCATCAGTAGGTACCTGCTCCTCGGGAAGCTTTAAACACTTTCTTAACTGTGAGACATGGAACACCGGGTGTACTCCAGATAATTCCTCCGGTAGTTCCAGCTTGTAAGCAAGCTTTCCAATCCTTTTACAGATCTTGTATGGCCCAACATATCTTGGTGCCAATTTCCCTTTCACGTGGAATCTGACGGTGCCACGAAGTGGAGATACCTTGAGGTAGACATAATCCCCAACCATGAACTCAAGCTCTCTACGTCTTCTATCTACATAGCTCTTTTGCCTACTTTGTGCAATCCTCAAATTTTCTCTAACCTGTGCTACGCCTTCCTCTGCTTCTATAATCTTAGCAAGGCCAAAGAATGACCTCTCTTCGGGTTCTGACCACATTAACGGGGTTCTGCAAGGTCTTCCATACAACGCTTCAAATGGAGACATCTTAATGCTTGCCTGATAGCTGTTGTTGTAAGCAAACTCAGCGTGAGGTAGACACTTTTCCCAACTTGCCCCGTATTTCAGCGTACAAGCGCGAAGCATGTCCTCCAGAATCTGGTTTACTCTCTCTGTCTGTCCATCGGTCTGGGGGTGAAAGGCTGTGCTATAGTCAAGTTTGGTCCCGATGGACTTGTGTAAGGATTTCTAGAATTGGGACATGAATTGTGGTCCCCTGTCTAATATAACACTCTTGGGTGCCCCGTGTAGCTTCAGGATGTTAGCTATGTATAAGTCGGCTAGCCTTTCTGCACTACACCTTGTTGTGGTTGGGATAAAATGTGCTACCTTGGTCAGTCAGTCAACTACTACCCACAATGCATCATGCCCATTTTCTGACCGTGGTAACCCTACTATGAAGTCCATGGATATGCATTCCCACTTCCACTCTGGTATCGCAATGGGTTGTAGCAAGCCGGCTGGTCGTTGATGTTCGGCCTTGATTCTGCTGCAAGTGTCACATCGTGCTACATGCCCTGCAATATCTGCCTTCATATTTTCCCACCAAAAATGTTTCTTGAGGTCATGGTACATCTTGGCTGACCCAAGGTGAATACAATACTTGGAATCATGTGCTTCTGATAGAATTTCTTCCCATAGGGCTGAGTCAGTCGGTACGCGAATTCTTTCTTGAACCAGATTGTTCCCTGTTCGTCTTCACGATACTCAGGGCCTCTCCCCAGCTTCATCAAACCTCGAATGTAATCAATCTCAGGACAGTTCTTTTGTGCTGCTCGAATCCGAGAGGTAAGATTGTATTCGATGCGAAGCTCATTTAGTATGCCATAGGAGAATACCTCGAGCTGGAACGCGTCGAACTCTCTCCTGAGCTCAGGCGGCATAGACTTGGTGATGAGGGTATGGCAGTAGCTTTTGCGGCTAAGGGCATCAGCGACAACGTTAGCCTTCCCTGGGTGGTAATGGATCTCAAGATCATAGTCCTTGATGAGTTCTAGCCATCTGCGCTGCCTCATATTCAGATCTTCTTGTGTGAAGAAGTACTTCAGGCTCTTGTGGTCAGTGTAGATGTCACACTTGTTGCTTATTAGATAGTGTCTCCAAATCTTGAGTGCATGTACCACGGCTGCAAGTTCTAGGTCATGAGTCTGCTCATGTTCTTTCAACTGTCTTGAGGCATATGCTATCACCCTTCCTTCTTGCATTAGTACACAGCCCAAACCTTGCCGAGAGGCATCACAATATACAACAAAATCTTTGTGAATATCAGGTAGGGCTAGTACAGGTGTAGTAGTGAGCTTCTCCTTCAAGGTCTGAAAACTCTTCTCACATTCAGGAGTCCAAATGAACTTGTTCTCTTTCTTCAGCAGGTTGGTCATGGGTCTTGCAATCTTAGAGAAATTCTCAATAAATCTGTGATAGTATCCTGCAAGTCCCAAAAAGCTTCGGATTTTTGACACATTACGGGCTTGCTCCCACTCTTTCACAGCTTCAATCTTGGCTGGGTCCACTGCAACTCCTTCTCCTGACAGCACGTGTCCAAGGAAAGCAACTTCCTCTAGCCAGAATTCGCACTTGGAGAATTTGGCGTATAGCTGGTTGCGAGACAACCTCTCCAATATGGTCCTCAGATGATGTTCATGTTCCTCTTTTGTGGCTGAATAAACCAATATATCATCAATGAATACCACCACAAACTTGTCTAGCTCATTCATGAAGATCTTGTTCATCATGTTCATGAAGTATGCTGGAGCATTAGTGAGTCCGAATGAGACTACTGTGCACTCATACTGTCCATATCTAGTGACAAACGCAGTCTTCGTAATATCTTCTTCCCTAATCTTCATCTAATGGTACCCTGATCGGAGATCGATCTTTGAGAAGTACTTGGCCTTACTCAATTGATCTAACAGATCATCGATGCGGGGCAGTGGGTACTTGTTCTTGACTGTGACCGCATTCAGATTCCGGTAGTCAATGCACATCCTCATCGTGCCATCCTTCTTCTTGACAAACAAAACGGGAGATCCCCAAGGCGAGGCACTAGGCCTAATGAAGCTCTTTTCCAGTAATTCCCCCAGCTGCTTCTTGCGTTCCTTCAACTCATCAGCCGACATTCTGTAGGGTCTTTTGGCAATTGGTGCAGTCCCTGGCATCAGCTCTATAACAAACTCCACATCTCTATCTGGTGGCATACCTGGCAACTCCTCTGGAAACACGTCATTGAACTCACAGACCACTGGCACATCTCTAAATGTCAGATCTATCTTATCTGCCTTAGTCTCCAGGGCACATAGGAGGGCTTGGACTCTCTCGGTTTGGGGTACACATCGGACAGCTGTTCCCCAAGGGTGGGTTACCTGTACATATCTAGGTGAACAAGATATCACTCCCCGGTGTTTGGTTAACCAGTCCATGCCTAACGATGACATCTAAGCTGTTGGAGGGTAGTAGGGTTAGGTCAGCTCGAAAGTGAAGTCCCTCAATTGTGATTATCACTCCCCTACATATATGAATGCTTCTGAAGGTTCCTAAGGGCGAGCTAGTTAGGATGGGGTTTACTCTCGGGGTTACAGGTATGTTATGCTTACGTGCATATGCAGATGAAATGTATGAACATGTAGCTCCCAAATCGAATAGAACTATAGCCATGTTACCCTGTACTAGGAACGTACCGTACATAGCATCAGGTGCAGCTTCAGCTTCCTCAACGGTCATGTGGTTCAGCCTTCCATGGGTAGCGGATCCCCGGTTCGGTGTGCCCTGTGCAGCTGCTGGTGCACGGTTGAGGTCGGGGCACGCAGCCACACGGTGTCCAGGCTTTCCTGCATCCAAAGCAAGTGAAAGGCGCACTACCTGCTGTGGTTGTCGCAGGAGCCTTCTATTGCTTGTCCTCGGCGTGTTGGTAGCCGGGGCGGGTGTGTTTTGCACGTTCCGAGTCGGCGCAGGGTAGGTTTGAGCGGGGCGGTGGTAGTTGCTGTTGTAGGTACCACCACCACGGCTCGTACCTGAAGGACGTCCCTGGCGAGTTCGAAAAGGCGGAGGTGCACCCGTTCGCTATCTCTGGGGTGGAGCAGTGCGAGTGGGTCCCTCAGAGCGGCGCTTCTTCCCCTTGTTCTGGGCCTCGAACTCCAGACGTGCCTCCATGCGATCCTTCTCGATCTCAATGCAGCGGTCAATCAACTCATGAAGGGTGTAGCTCTTGTTGCCTGAGAGCGCCAACCTGATCTTGGTCTGTAGTCCTTTCCTGTAGTAGTACATCTTTTCCTTCTCGGAACTCACGCAAGACGCAGGTGCGTAGTGGAGCAAGCAGTTGAAGCGGGTGGTGTACTCGTGGATCCGATCGGCTCCCTGAGAGATGTTGCGAAACTCGTTCTCCTTGGCCTCCATAACTCCGTCAGGAATGTGGTGGTCACGGAAAGCCTCGGTGAACTCATCCCAGTCAATGCGGGCTGGGTCCTCGTGAGCGCTGGTGTAGTTGTCCCACCATGCTCGTGCAGCACCTGTCAGCTAGTGGCTAGCAATCCCAACACACTCCTCGTCGAAGCAAGTGGTTAGGTCCAGCTTTTTCTCCATCTCATTAAGCCAGTCGTCGGCAGCGAGGGGATCGCTGTCGGTCCCGTCGAAGGTGGGTGGCCTCAGCTTCAGGAATCCTTCCAGCTTCCTTTGGAAGTCGTTCTGGGGTGGCCCGTGGTGCCTGTTCATCCCTGTAGCAATGGCATTCAATAACTAGGTCTGCTGAGCCATCACTTCCGCCAACGTCGGTGGCGGCGGCGGTGGTGGTGGCGGAGGTGGCGGAGGCACATTCTCGCCTTGTGGTGGTGGGTGGTTCACCGGTGGTGCATCCTCTGCTCGGCGCAGCTCTTATTCCGGGTTAACTCCAGCACGCCTGCCAGCTGGGCGTCCACGGTTGCGACCACGCCCGCGTCCTGGCGCAGGTGCGGGGGAGGGCTGGCGGTTCTCCAGACGCGCGGAACGTCTCATCGACATATGAAAACATTAGGTATGTACTCAGTGTAGTGATAATTATGTAGTGGTTTAAGTAGGATTTAGGTGTTTTCAACGATTTAAATGAATTAAAACATTTTTCACTCTATCCTACACTCAACCAAAGAAGCATAGAGAACCATAAGAAGCATAAGATCCAATGTCACTCATCACATGGGTTATTATTACATAAAGGGTGCTCCTAGCTGCTACGAAGATCGTGCTATGCGCAGATAGCCAATGACAGGATAACTCATGGTAGTACTGGACTAAGGGCCACGCAGGGTCCCATAAGCTACTAGGTACATAAGGTCGAGTACGGCGTCGGGGATGCGGCTGTCCTCTGCCTCGATCTCATCGTCGGTCATGGTCAGGCGCTTGACGTAGTCGAGTGCTACAGCTAGCTCTGGAGTGGCCTCGATCTCCTGCAGCCTCAGAGACGGACATGCTCCCAAGTTGAGCGTAGTGGGTGGCACGCGGAAGTCTCCCTGCCTGGGCTTCACCATCTCCAGTGGGGGGAGCGGACTCTGCACCTTCCGGACCTCAATAGCTCTCTTGGCATCGGACTGCTTCTAAGCTGTCTCTATCCTCCGCAGCTTGTCTTTTAGGAACTCCACCATCTTCACGCGGTCGATCAGAATCCCTTGGTTGCGGGTGGACTTCTCCTCGGCTTTCTCCAGCTGCTTCTCCAACTCCCTGATCCTGGAGCGCAACGTGATCATCTCGACTCCCCTGTCTCTGCTCCTCTGCTCCCTCTCAGCAAGTGCTCTCTCCTTGTCGTCTAGCCTCCTCTGTAAACCCAACACCCTGCTGTTCAGGTAGTCGTTGCGAAGCCCAAAATCCCGGATCTTGTCTCGCAAGTCGGCAATCTCGGCTCGGTGCAACTCATCACGGCGCTGCATCTCCAGCTGCAAGTCAGTGACTGCCCTGCTCAAACTCTCCGAGGTCTGAGTCCCTTTCTACAAACTGTCCTCGACCTCTGCCATGCGTGCTCGGTCACGCTACCTCCTTTGCTCCAATGAGCTGATGAACTCGTCCTGCTCCTGGAGGTGGTGTGCCACTGTGCGTAGACAGGGGTCTGTCTCGGCCTGAATGATCTGGCTGGTGTACAGAATCCTCTGGATAGGGTCAGGGTGCAGCTCTATGGCTTGAGGTAGTAGACAGAAGTGGGTCCCCTTAAGGTACTCGTAGGCTGTGTACACAACTGCGCGTTGTACCTTGCGGGAGACGGACTGTACTCCGTCCTCCACAGTCTCTCCAGCAGTGTAGTCAGTAAAAACCGGCATCCCTGGGCGGGTTAGGCTGACGGGTGTCTCAACTCTGGTAGTGACAGGTCCTTCAAATCTCTCAGCCTCGACAAGTTTCCCTCAGCAGAAGTACTGGATCTGGTCAGACGGTGCTCCCAGCTCCTCCAACACCTGGCGTAGTACCATGGCAAATCTGCCGTGGTTCCTCCCATTGATCGGGATATCAATAGTGTCGTCGTCCAGTGGACGAAGTGGTGGTCCAAGGCTGGTCATCTGCAAATTTTTCAAGAAACGGATTAGCAGGACCATGTATTAGATAAGCCATTGCATAAAAAGTGAATGCAAGGTCGGTAATATAACCGAAAGAGAGTCTGGCTTCCTAATCTAACGTCCATTTTCTATGGGTCTCGTCCTACAGTCAAGTATGGCTCTGATACCAACTGAAACGACCTCGATTTCCCTGAAGGAAAATCCACAGGCTCGAATTGTAATTCAACAGATTGCTTGAGACAATCCACGAAATTACCCATATCTCAGTTGATACCAAGATCCATACAACGGTAATTAAGTCTTACATAAACATTTATTACATCGTCACATTGGCGGAATCAACATTCAAAGAAGCTTAGGAGATGCGGAAGCGATTCATCCTTCATGGCCAACATGAGTGCAGCACGTGACCCTATTCCTCGTCATCATCTCCCTTGAAGTCGTACTCATTCTCGTCACCTGACAGCAAATTTATCAGTACGATTTGTACTGGCCACGGAGCCCACCTATGCAGCATTTGCTTTGTGGAAAGTGGATGCAAGGCTATTCAAGCAGACCTATAGGCTGAGGTTTCCTATGCAGCTGTAATCAATGTTTAAGTAGTCAGGTTTTATCTCCAATTAACACCATCATCCCCTTCCCATCACCACATCTCACATACCCACACCTCACGCTCATTCGATAGGCCCAACTCCCTCTCGGGCCTAATCTCAGCGGCACACTACCACAGCGGGTACACTGCCGGAAGGCATTATCCAGGGAGAGAAAAGAATAATCACTCACTACACCAGTAGAAGGCTACAGGAAAGGTCCATAGCCGACGAGTCGGCGTATGTATCGATCGATCAACCAAACACTCTGCAGAGGTTCTACCGCTCACTAGATTAGCCATCATAGGTGTCATGCAACACCTAGGCAGAATTCCGGGTGCTTGCTTGCCTAGGTCGATGCCACCCTACCACTCAGCCCTGGGATAATCCGGATCCAACACCTTCACGCTGAGACTGGGAGACGTAGCACCGGGCCCCATCAGTGGTGCTGCGCATCTAGGACGGTACGGGAATTCCACCATCCGTCACCGTCCACCCTTATCACCTCACAACCTAGCAGTAGTGGCACCGCCCTACCAAGTAGTCCAGCCGTCTCCCGCCCATCAGAAGCGAGTGAGAAGTAGAGGATTTCTATAGTCTGAGTACCAGCAGATCCTAGGGTGACCAAGCAGGCATCTTCACTTAGGGGATACTCCCCCCGTGCCATCACAGCACCTCCGCTCACGGGTTTCAAACCACAAAGGCTATCCCACCCGGAACCACCTCGTACACCATTTACCCGCCACAGGTATCTCACGTGGGGATGCCCAGGTTGCACCCCCGGCACAACTTGCCCCTCGGGATCGTCTCATATCCCACTTGGTCGACTTGACTCCCTCACCACGCACCCAAGACACACGCAGCACGATCTCCCTGTGGTTATAATCAAGTTCTCATATAAACCATCCCAATTCCACCACTTAGCAACAATAAATAGCAGTAGTGGAAGAGTAACAGAATAAAGCAGCAACTAACCTATCAGCGGATAGCAGGATAAAGTTTAATCAAGGTAGGGAAAAACAATAATTCTACCATGCAACCTATGCAGATATACATGTGATTATAACACAATGGCATAAACAATCATTAGTAATATGTAATAAGAGCTAAGGATTTGGTGGGACAGTGGCACCTTCGTAGTCATCTCCTAGCTCCTAAAGGTACTCGTGGTCGTCTTCCTCAGTCAGATTCTCCTCCGGCTCTAAAAACGGAATCGAAATAGTCGCGTTAGCGACTTCTATAGATCATTCAGAAAAATCCAATAAATAAAGATCCAAATGCACTCAAACATAGGCTTAGGTTGTAGATCTTATTTTTCTGAGAATTTTGATATATTGTGCGCAATTTTTGGACAACGTATGAATAAATTATGAATTTCCGAAGATTATCCTATTTTCTGAAAATAGAAAAATGGCCGATTAATCAGGGGGTGAGACGTGGCTGCGGTCCTAGAGTCGGCTCAAGGCCCCGGCTCAAGCCCCCGGCTGCGGTCCCAGAGTGACATGGTCGCCGGCGGCGGGTTCGCCATGCTGACGGGGCTCCGGCGGTGCTTCTAGTGTCTCCCGAAGGGTGGGTACTTTGCTAAGGTCATCCATGTCATGGTTTTGGCCTTCAATTTGGTTCTGGCAGGGTCCAAGGTTGTCCGTTCAAGGCGGCGGTGTCACTCCGGTGCGGCGGACGACGACATGGCGGTGATGACCATGTTTCGGCAAGACAGGGCTTGGCTTTCCCCAATTGGCGTGCTCAGGCAGTCGTTCGACCAGATGGTGGCGGGTTAGAGTCGTGGTATGGCCTCCTTCTCTCCCGTGGCATACGGAGGTTCTCCGACGAGGTGGCGGCGCACGTAGCCAAGGCGACAGACATGATTCGCGGCTCGGCTATCTACGCGGCGGTGCTGAGGCAGACTTGGCGAACCTCGTCGGCCTTTCTCCGCAGCGCGAGGTGACCGGAGGTACTCGGAACGGATTTAGGCAAGGTGGAACGTGTCGGCGGTGAGCACGTTTCCCCGAGAACGCACCTCATGGTGTTCCGGGCCATGGAGGTTTGATCTTTCGCAACTAAGCTTGTCCGAGGTGGTCGGTGAGTTGGTGGTCGCGCTAACTGGTCGCGTCGGTGGTTTCACGGCTTGTGCGCGCGGGAACGCCGTCGAGGTGGCGGTGCACCGAGCACATGTGACGGCGATGCCCGTCGGAAGTGGCCTGACGTCCATAGCCGATGTCCAGTGGTTTGGTGGCTGGTCTTGTGCGTGTGTTGTGCAAGTGTTCTCCTCGAGCCGGTAGAGGCTTGTGCCTACACGTTCCATAGGCGGAACGCCATGGCAAGAGCAGGGCGAGATTTGGACATGGCGTGCGAGCGGCTCACCGTGGTGTCGGGGTCGAGAGGATGGCGATGCAGTGACGATTTGACGCCGTGCTGTGTGTTCGCAGTGACGATTTGACGCCGTGCTGTGTGTTCGCAGTGCCGTGCAGCCCCGCGACGGTGGCGCCGGCTTCTCCTTCCTCCGCGGCTCCGGCGTGCTCCGCGGCTGTGGCGCTCCGGCGGTTCCTCCTCCTCTGCTCCACCCTTCTACTTCACCCTCTCTCTCTATTGTCCGGTGTGGTGTAGTGGTTGTGCCGCAGCGCAGCGGCGGCGAGTGGACGAGGTCTAGGGCTTCGGGGCGACTCCTTTTATAGGTGGCCAGGGCATGGCGCGGCGGCGGACGATGATTAGCGGCGAAGGGGGCACGTGGAGACCATCGGTGCTCCCGAGCTAGGGTTCCCGAGTGCGCGCGGGGGCCTTTGTCGTCTAGGCGACGGGGAACACGCAGGGAACAGCCGAGGGGACAGGCAGGCCAGGGTCATGCGATTTGCGTGACCCTGCCGGCCTCCGATTTCGTGGGGAAGAAGAATAGTGGGGGGCGAGAGCGGCTGACAGGCGGGGCCGGCTGGCAGCGGCTGTGAACGGGCGCGAGTGCGCCAGGTCGCGCGCGCGTGTTGCCGGGCCACGATGTGGGCCGCACGCGGTGAAAAGGAGGAAGGGGCAGCCTGGCTGGGCCGGCGCGGCGCGTGCACCCGCGCGGGTGAGGCCAAGCAGGCCGGCTGGGCTGATCTCCCTCCTCACCCTCTTTTTCCTTTTCCTTTTTCTTTTTCTTTTCCAATTTCCTTAGTGTATAAATATACATAGGCATTGCTTTTATATATTTTAAATAAATGCTTAGGCCAAGCATAAAATGCAAATAAAAATCCCCATTATGATGCATGATCTATTACTTTATTTCAAAGGAATTAAAGTGCTTGCTATTTTTCCATATCTAATATTTGCATAATTAAATCTACATGCATGCATAAGGAATGTGTTTTCCAAAATATTTAAATGAAAAAATTAATTTGGTTGGGATTTTTGGTGTGGGATTTTTTGGGTTGTTACATCGAGCTCACAGTATCCTATCCTAGGGACATGGACAGGGGCTAGCGATCGAAGATGACGAAGTCAACTAAAACACGAGGGACGAGTTACGCTCGGCGTTACGGCCACGACGGGACGAACCCACGACCGAACGTGCGAACGAGTTACGATCCCTCGACCAGCTCAAAGGCATGGTCCACAGACGAACAACAACCACACTTATGACAAACAACTCTATGACCTATAAACGAGCACAGGCACAGGCAGGCAACAAGGTATAGATAGATCATATATGGACAAGTAAGAGTGCGAACAAGATGACCAGTATGGATATAAATTTAGATAGGACAACATATAGATTGATGGATAATATGAGCAAGTATGAACACGAATGAAATTGATGCTTGCCGACGTCGATAATGGCACCAGTTTGGGTTCAAGGGTTTGACCTTGGAGCGAGGAAGGCGGCGAGGATGCGGCAGCTCATCTCGGATGGCTGTGGCTTGCTGTTGGCCAGCTTCTGCCCGCGTCGGCCAGCTGCAGCTCGCTGTTGGCCTGCTGTAGCCTGCTGCGGCTGGCCGTGCCCGGCCGGCGGCTGTCTACAGTTGGCCAAGGCTGGCCAGCAGGGGCTATAGCTGGCCAGGCAGGGCTGCGGTGAGCCGAAGGCTGGCCGGAGCATGGCCGGCTTCCCGGCTGTGAGGAAGGTGACCGGCACAATGGCGTCAGCGGCACTACAGGGTGGCCAGCTTGCCTGCAATGATGAAGATAGGCGGCATAAGGGCCGGTTCTCAGGCAACAGCACAGTAAGAAGGGAAAAAGGGCGGCTTGGCCAAGAGTGCGCACTGGCAGTTGGTGCTACTCGCCGCGGACGGAGGCAGAGTGGGGTGCCATAGGCAGTGCCGCTCCGATCGTTAATCCCGTGCGCGGTCCAACGCGGCGAGGAGGAGCATGCCACTCGGGGCAGCGAGCAGAGGGATGGCGAAGCCGGACGGCGTCCATGGCCGTCTCGGTCGCGGAAGGGGTGGGCGACGTCATGGAGTCGAAGTTGCAGGTGGCCGGCACAATGAGGAGGTACATCATCGGCTCGACGATGAGGGAGCCCGGTAGCCTTGCTCGACTAGGCAGAGGCCATGCGACGGGAACGGGGCAGCCCAGAGGCCATCGTCGTGGTGGGGCGCTGCACAGCGAGGTCGTGGCCACGGGCGAGCACGAACAGGGAGGGCTCCGACGCGGGGAGGAGCTGCTCGGCGGCGAGTTGGGTGATGTCGTGGCATGACATGGGCACGATGATGGTGGCTGCTCGACGAGGAACACCATGTAGCGTCGAGAACAGCCAAGGACGAGGCGAAGAACATGGTGTGGACGAGGCTCCAGCTTGGCGCGGGGCTGTGGATGGTGCTGCCGGCGAGTGGGGTGGCCGTGGCCGGCTGACAGGGCAGCGGTTGGCCACGCCGGCGCATGCAGAGGGCAGAGAGGGGCTGCATGGAGGCGTGTGGTGTGGTCACAATGCTCGGTCGGGGTGGCCGCACGGCAGAGAGTAGTGGTGGCTGCTGCTAAGGTGGAGAAGGTGGGAGGGAGCGGCGGCGGCGGCGGCGGCAGCAGATGAGAAGAAGGGGGCAGCGGCTGTGCGTGCGCTTCATAGGGCGCTGCAGCTAGGGTTCTAGGAGCTCCCAACCATCCTCGGCGTCCGTGTCAGGGGCGAGACACGCGGCGCGCATCCTAGACAGTGGGGCATGGAGCAGGTTCGCGCGCCTTCCAGGCGGTAGCTGCGGCGGCTCCCAAGGGCTAGGCGAGCTCGCCCCTAGGGTTCGCGGAGGAAGGTCGCTGGTTGGGCCTTCTGGGCCAGGCACGCAAGTGCGAGCGGGCCTGCTAGGTTGCGATGGGGCACTGCGAGAGAGGAGGTGTGCACATGGGCCGCGAGGAGTTGGGCTCGGTTGCCTGCTCGGGCCTAAAGCGAGGAGTGGAGAGGGAGGCGCGCTGGGCTGCTGGCCTACAGCAGCTGGGCCGCGTGCTAGCCCTGGTGGTTCCTGGGCCGAAGCAGGAAGAGGTTGGGCCGAGGAGAAGGGAGTTTTCTATTATGTGAATTCACGATTTTGAATTGGAATCTAAGTGTAATTGTGGAGGAGTTCAAAAGAAATTTGAGAGGGAAAATATGAGGTTTCTTTTTTATGAATTGAGGAACTTCAATATGAATTCAAAAGAGTGTTGAGTCAAACTCGAAAAGAAGTTTGACAAGAATACTACGAAATTGGAATAAAGAGTTGAAATAATTTGGGAGGGTTTAGAACATGTACGAGGAGAAGCTCAAGATGAGTCGGGGAGAATTGTTATGAAGTTAAAAAGAAACTCGAGGAGAGGATTTAGGTGAGTCTCAAGGAGAGGGGAGAGTATAGGAGGTAGGATTCCTTCGCTTGTTATTATGGATTGGGATAGAAAAGGAAGGAGAAAGATTTATCCTTCCACGAATTACGGATTCTGACTCGAGGAATTGAAAGGATATTCGAGAAGGGTCAAGAGGACTCACTATGAATTTGTGCTCTCCAACGCAAAACCCTAGGCCATCTAAGGAACTCTCGCAACTCCTACAAACAATTCTACATGAATGCAAGGATTCGTTAGTGGGTTAGTCGCGGTTTTGACCTAGAACTACGTGTTGCACACACATTGCAAGAAAATTTTTAAAAAGTTCGTATTTTTGGTTAGTAGAAAACCTGGGTTGTTACAGTCCACCCCCTTACAGGAATCTTGTCCCCGAGATTTAGGGGTTACTGCTCTACTGAAGGGTTGTCCTATAGGCTCACTAGAGGTTGATGGTTCCCGGTAGGTAATCTACATGCACTAGTGCTCTTTTCAAAAGGGATTTTGGAAATAGGTTTGAAGGAGTCTCGCTTTTTAGAAAACAATTGGTTCGCAAACCTTTTAAGGGAAGAGAGGGTAGTTGGAACATTTTTGTAGATCAAATTGGTTTTCATAGAAAATCCATTTTCAAACAAGGTAGGGAGAGAGACTTTTGAATTTTTTGTAAGCCAGTTTAAAGCATCCTTTGAAATTATTTGTCAGAATCCAGGTTTTTGGAAAGGCTGAATTTTTAATGCTAGATGAAAACATTTTACGTCCCAAGATTTCGCAAATGAGTTTTGAAGCGCTTTTGGAAGAAACTTTTCAAAATTATTTTTATTTGGAACAAAATCCTTTTTGAAACCATTTTGTTTGAAATAGAATCTTAACTCTTTATTATTATTTTTTTCAAATCCCTTTGAGATCCGAGTTTAGAAATCAAAACATTTTGCCACTTTGCAAAGCATTTTAAAGGACACCTTTGAAATTTTGATTTTTCATAAATACTTCCTTTAGAAACGTCATTTTAAAGAAAGATGTTTTCTTAATCTTGTCAAGAGAGGTTAGTAGAGGGTTTTGGAACACGTCTTTTCAATTCGCATTTGAAGTTGGAGCAAGAATTTTTTTTTCAAATTCTTGAAACAAATTAGGAGTTTGATGGGAGAGAAGTTCTTATTATAAAACGATCTTTCTCAAAAATAACCGTCAACTGTAGCATGATTTGACACAAAATGAATCACAAAGCATAGTTATATGTTTTGATTCTAGCGAGTTCCACGAGTTTTGGTGTTCTCACTTGCATTGTAGGAATACACAATTTTTCGTCAATAAAGTATCTGAAATAAGCAATTGGACTGCACCATTGTGACGGGCACGTCAAGATGATCGAAATGGACCTATTATTTGCTATATTTGGAGTTCGGAATCAAAATCTGCGGCAACATATGCACCATTGGACTGCAGGAGGCCCAAAAAGACAACACGACGAAATTGGGCCCAAGACCCCGACTTTGGGCGGCCAGCCCCACCATTAGGGTTTTGGCCCTCGGCTTCTGGAATCTTCCTCCCACGCTTCCTTGGCACGCAAGTAAAGCATCCTTACGTCGATCTAAGGTCGGTTTGATCCGACGGTGCACATAACATAAGACGCGGATCGATGACGTGGTAGTTTCTTGCCCCCTACTCCACCTCGGCCTATGTAAGGATGCCCTAGGCCCCTCCAGAAGGCATTCTACACCCCGGTGCTTCATATTCTGTGCATAAATTAGGGTTAGGGTCCCTCTAGTTGATCTAATTCTAGTTCATCTAGTTGTAGCAGTTAGGAGAGACTAGTTCATCTAGATCTAGTCTTGTTTAGAGATTAGAGAGATAGAGTAGGAGAGTAGAGATTCTGGAGGAGTTCCGGCCTATCGGTGCTTCTTCGTGGCTGTATTCTTCTGGATTCAGCTTCCTTGCCCCGAGCTGCGTTCTGAGGTACTTTTGTATTCAACTTCTAATTCAAGTAAGTATTTGCTCTTATTCATTCTTAAGTTTGCAACTCATATTGAGTGCTTTGATCTTGGTCATTACTTGATTGAAGTAGTATTTCGTAGTGTAGGCGTGGTTCCTAGGCTAGGTTTACTTGTGAATGTCCCCTGATTGGCCAGATAGTGGTAGATCGCGTAGGTGACAGCTGCGTTGAGTCCTCTATGGTCCACTTCCCGTTGATAGGATCGATAGGTGTATAAGTGTCTAGTAAGAGGGAACTCTGATTTCGCCTCTTATTCATGTCACTGCCCAGTTAGAACAATATTATTCAAAGTTTACCGGTAATTGGAACTAGATAATCATTAGCTATTTCCTCTTTCTTGATATTATCTAGCCTAATTGTAGGGTTAAGTCATCGGCTTGGACACTATCACCTACTGTTCCTTGTGGATTTGATATTTAAAACCTCCGGGTGAAATGTGACAGCGGTATTATATCTATGCACTTGCGGATATCGGAATACAATCTTATTTAATAGAGTGCATTTAATTTATACCAACAGTAAGCGTGGTGCTTAGACTAGATCTTGCCTTTGAATGCCGCTTGTCGCACGGATTATTTGCGGGTGCTAGCAGGTGGTGACAGCCCTGTCTAGTCTCTATATCCCTCCACATGTTTTAGCCAAGTTCTTAAAAGGTAGGCTCACATAAGAGAGTAGGCGCTTCGGGTAGAGGTTATATCCTCTATTGTCTTCCACTACCCCCTACACACCAGAAGTAAGGTAGCAGTCTTAGTGTACTTTATCCATTTAATAGGATAGATCACAGGAGTAAAGTTTGAATCACAGGAACATTTCTCACTCGTTGTCCTCCCACCTAGCTACACTACACTAGTTATCTTTTAGTACTTCATTTGTTATCTTTGAATCATCACCTTTCTATCATATTTCGATTACCCCCTCCACACTAGTTGCTGCTAAGTTGAGATAGATTTAAGGATCTCTTTCTATTAACATTTCTAGCAACCGCTTTCCCTTGGGATAAAATAAATAACGATACCTTCGAATACTCCCGGGTGAAGTGCTACAGCGGTATATTCTGTGCGCTTGTGGAATCATCCAATAGACATAAGAAATACCTCAAGGCACTTCTAGCGCCGTTATCAGAGATAGCCTAACACCCTGTCTCTGGTGGTTGCGCTAAGAAGTGTCAACAAGCATTTCTGGCGCCATTGCCGGGGAAAGCATAGCCTAGAAATTTTAATAAGATCGAATCCGGAACCTATCATCAATTTAGTATGAATTAGTTGTAGTAGGGCTTATCCTTGCCTCTGCTTCTCTTTATCATGAAGCAAGGCATACATGAGTGGATTTCAGTTTCAACCCACAGCAATAGAAAATCCAGAGACATCCACCAGGAGTTCTCGACACCGTTCAGTCTCCGATCGGAGGTCCGATTTGGTATTGGAACCACTAACGGAAGGAGGCTCAGCACTGTCACCTAGGGAAGCTATGGCCCAAAAGACTATCTTCGAGCATTCTGCACCGTTGGCCGACAATGTCGCCACCGGTCTGCAGCTTTGCTTGGGGGATGCCACTTTTGAGCTCAAGCCATCTCTTATCAATATGGTGCAAGCCAACCCATTCAGCGGAAAGCCCCATGAGGATGCAAATGCACATCTCTAGAATTTCCTGGAGTTGTGGGGCATGATTGCCATAGGAGTCAAGATGGACGCCATCTGTCTTTGCCTTTTTCTGTTTCCCTTGATTAGAAAGGTAAAACAATGGTTCTATGCTTATCCTGAAGACATTGGCAATTGGACGAGCTGTGCCAATACATTCCTCAAGAAGTTCTTCCTGATGGGCAAAACCACTGCTCTTCGAGGAAAGATCTCAGGTTTTACACAGCAAGTGGACGAGACGATTCCTGAAGCATGGGAACGTCTCTAGGAATACATTCGGGAATGTCCTCATCATGGAATCCAAGAATGGCTCCTGATTCAAGGTTTCTACCATGGGCTAACCCCATATAGCTCGTAGTCACCTTGATGCCGCTGCTAGAGAAGCATTCGCTTCACTCAATGTCACACACGCCAAGAATCTGATAGAAAAGATGGTGACAAATCAAGGGTGGAATGAAGATTGACTCCAATCCAAGAAGAAGAACACACATACCTATCCATGAAGTAGATGCAATCTCTGAGAAGATGGATCTCCTCTTGAGAAGGTTGGAAGAATGTGCTAACTTCAAGAAAGACCGAGAGGTCATTCGACACTATGCTTCCATGCATCAATGGAACCAGGTATGTAGTGTATCATATTCCAAATTAAATCTTGAGAAGGTAGACGCCATCTCTAACAATTCAAAATATCCTCAACAAGGAAGATGGGCGTCAAACTCCAAGTTTCATGGTAAGGTAAATTTTGGTAATCAATTGTCATTAAAAGATCTTGTTATGAATCAAGCTAAAATTAATGAAAGCATGAACAAAAAGTTGATAGAAAATGACAAGACCCTTGAAACATTAAATTATAAAATGGATGCTCTTGCTTCTTCTGTTAAAGAACAAATGAGTTTTAATAAAATGCTAGAATCTCAATTAGCTCATCTTGTTGCTACTACTTCACCTCCTAAAAATACTTGCAATACTTCAAATATCAATGCGGTGATCACGAGGGGAGGTAAGTCCACTCGCGACCCACCACATCCTAACATGGTAGGGAAGGCTGCAAGAAAAGACAAGGAAGATGATGAAGAAGAAGAAGAATTGCCAGTGCCTGATGACAACACCAAGTTCCAAGGAAAGACAGCCCCGCATGAATATTTTGACACTAATGTGCTGCTACCTTTCCCAAGAGCAAGGAGGCAAACCACCGACAAACAATTCAGGAAATTCGTCGAGGTAATTCGTCATCTTTATGTGCATATTCCATTACTTGACGCAATGCAGGTACCAACCTACTCCAAGTACCTAAGAGACATCCTCAACAATAAGCGTCCGTTGCCCACAACATAAATTGTCAAATTGACGGAGGAATGCAGCGCGGCTATATTGAACCAACTGCCAACCAAGAAGAAGGACCCTGGGTGTCCCACCATTGACTGCTCCATTGGGACACAATACTTAGAACATGCATTGTGCGACTTGGGAGCAAGCGTCAGCATCATGCCAAAGGTAGTGTTCGACAAACTCAATCATACTATCTTGTCCCCTACATCAATACGTTTGCAGCTGGCGGATCAATCGGTCCGTTACCCGGCGGGGATAGCGGAAAACATCCCCGTCAAGATACGCGGATTCTTTGTCCCCGTGGACTTCGTGGTCCTGGACATGAAAGTGGATGAAAAGACTTCACTCATCTTGAGGAGACCGTTCCTCAGCACCGCCAATGCACATATTGATGTTGGAGCTGGAGAAATTCAATTCACTATCAATGGGACACTAGAAACATTCAAATTCAGACCAAAGGTTGAGCAGTGCTCGTTGATCATGCTAAGGGAGATACATGCCTTTGCTATCGTGAAAGATCTAACGAAGCCCAAATCACAACCGAGAGCAAAGAGCAAGCAAATATGGAAGAGAAAGTCAATACAACTGGCGACGCCTCCAAAGAAAATCCCTACACCAACCCAAGGAAGTGGTCCTATTGCAAGGACCTGAAGGAACAACTCTTCCATCAAGGTAAGTACACCAATATTTAATTCAAGTTTACTTCCTTTATTCACTTAAACTACTTTAGCATTCTCTTTCCAAACCTTTTTCTGTCGATCAATAATTAAGCTCATTAAAATAAGGAATTATTTGTCTCTCTGAGTAAAGTCGACACTAGGAAGAGCCCATGGTGGGGTCGGCCGACCCCACCCTGGTGTCTCTCACCTACCACCTTTATCCAACTCAATACTTGCTTTCCTATGATATGTTCCATGCACGACAACATCTTAAAATATTGCATGCCAATCTTGATCATCTTGATGAATTAGCATGGCAACCTGAAAATCTTTTCAATTACTCTTCTGTGCACTCACATGTTTTAGTGCTAATTTTCTCTACCTAAACCTCATGTGAGCTGCCCTATAAAGTGCCGCAAGACATATATCTGTCAACTTGCACTCTGGGAGCTAGATTCTTTCTCACTCTCATCTCTTGCTATAGAAAAAATGCTAACGAGAGAAATGCACATAACAACCATGAGTGAGCCAAGAGCAAATTTTGTCATGACAAAATCCATTCTGTTTCTCTCTAATTCCACTCATGCAAACATTGATCAAAACACATTTTGCTAATCTTGGAAAAGATTCTTACTTAAACCCTTAAGTAAATCACCTTTTGAAAGAATCCTCCCGTGAAGCCTCCCATGAGCAAACATCCACTAGCCATGGTCATGTCTTGCCCCCCCTCCTTTGGCCCTTTGTTCCATTCATCACGCACTCCAAGAATTGACTCCATGAGCAAGCATCCAAAGGAGAGAAGAGTTGATGCTTCACCAGGCAACAATAGACCACGCCATCAACCTGTGAACCTATGGCCGACACCATGTCTTCACTTGGCTCCAAAATGGAGAGGTTGATGGGTTCGGCCGACCCATCAATAGGCCACCACATCACTCCAGCTTTTGTTCCGACCAAGAAGGCAGAGATTCCCACGATTCCTTGTGCAAATGGAGAGGGGACAGGGTTCGACCGACCTATCAAGATCCACCAAATCACTCCATCTTTCTCTCCTATCTACACACCAAAGATTCCATCAATAATTTACACAAGTTGGTGCATTATAGGGGTCGGCCGAACCAGGCCAAATGCCCCCTACACCTCTGCTCCTTATCTATTATATTGCCATGCTTGTGAGCACATTGCCTCGCCCAAAACTTCATCAGAGCACTTCGACACTCAAAAACTCTCTTCCCTTCCAAAAAGTAAAACCCAAAAATATTTTCCTCTCATCCTTGCTCATCACCCGAGGGAGTCAAGAAAGGTAATCATCGGGTAAGAAGGTTCATTGAATTAAGCTAACCCATATCACCCGAATTTGGTTTGCCTCTCTCTTTGTTCTTGTGCAAGATGAAGAACCCGTTCAAGGCTGCAGCAAAGAGTGTGCGCTCAGCACTAAGCGGGAGTCCATCACGACATTCATCACGCTTAGGGCAGTCTTCCCATGACACCGAGATATGACTCTCGGGGTCACAGGATGAACACGTGTCTGAAGCAACTGCACCGAGCAATGACGTGGAAAATATTGAGCAACCGCCTCATCATGAAGAAGTTAATGAGGAATCCGAAGAAGAAGAGGAAGCTGTTAGAACACAAGACCAAGAAACAGGCATTTGGGTTACTCCACAAGAACTGGTCATCGTCAACTCCATCCTCAACCGTGACTTTGAACACACCAAAGTAATTGATTTAGAACTCCTCTAACGCACAGGTATGTATGAAGAGTTCTTTGATGTTTTTGGTGCAATAGGATGGGCTGAATTCTGGGATTTTTCTGGGTACCAAGGTAGCAGGAGTCTCACCTTAGAATTTATGAGCTCAGTAAAAGCAACTAGAGACAATATCTATTTTCGCCTGTTTAATCGAGCTTATGATCTTACTTGGGACCATTTTAGTGCTTGTCTAGGCTTCATGAACTGCACCTCAAATTTAGAATCTGCTACCCGTAGGTTCAATAAACTTGAATTTTGGCATGACATAACAGGGGAAAATAAAATGGGGAAACCACGCACTAGTCACATTTGCAACCCCACTCTGCGCTTTTTGCATAGATGGCTAGGAATCACCTTGTTTCCCTGGGATGATGTGAGACCTGTGAGAGAAATTGATTTAAGAATAATATATGCCATGTTATATAAAATCCGAGTATCACCTGTAAAAGCCATGGTAGAACATTGGATTACTGCACCATCAAGAAGTGGATCAATTGATTTCACATCCATCATCACAAAATTGTGTAGCTTCCTTGAACTGCTAAATGGATTTCATGATTACATACCTACACATAGAACCATTCTAGGTGAAGAATATTTCATTAAGGCTCATATTATTGCCGATGGTCCCCAAGGAACAATAGAATTTAAATTCCATAATAGTGATGCAAGATTCACTTTGCCATGCCCAGAATTAAAACTGTATGGGGGCCACCCTTTAGTGCCAAACATTGCAGGAGTAGGCGGCCCTTGAAGTTTTTCAGGTCCTGCTACCCGTGCAAGAACGCGTGATGCAAAGTGTAATGACTCATCGGAAGAAGATGACAGCACCTATGCAGGCAGCTCAAATGCCATGCAAGCCTCCAGCTCTGGAGGAGGGCGCCGGTCAGGGGTACAAAGTGCCAGATTTTCTTACTCATCTATGCAGGATGCAGGGACGCGAAGCCATCGACTTGACATGGAGTTGCTAACACACCAGTTTGGTGTGCTGCGGGCTGGCCATGAGGCCATTCACAACATCACTGCACAAACCTAGCAGCAGCTCCAAAATTTTCAGGAGCAGACTGGCAGACAGTGGGCTGCCCTCTATGCACATCACAACATACCACCACCACCATATATCCCACAGCACCCACAGCAGTTCCCGTGGCCATATCCACCACAATATCCTCCTCACTATCCACCACCATATCCGCCATGTCCACCTCAGTGAGATATCTGCAAAAGTGCAAGCTTGGGGGAGATTCTCTCCCCCACCAAGGTAAGTATTCTAACTCAGTATTCTATATTATTTCTAATTTAATAAAATAAAATAAAAACACCAAAAATATTTTTTGTTCATACATCTCATGCTTGTTAATCTTTCTCATTGGAAATGATGAATAGTTGCTCTGTTAGTATTTCTTTAATGCCTAGTTTACAACTTAGTATTTCTTTGAGTATGGATTACTTGGCTTATTTAAAATCATCATGAACCTGAAAACTTTATGGATGCAAAGTGCTAGAACTAAGTCTAAGTTGTTGTGAGATATGATATAGAGAAACAAGAGCTGCTATAATATTATTCTAAGCATGCATGATTACTGGAGATTTATTTCTTAAACAATCAAAACCTTATTGTTCCTCAATGGTGATAAATTCCTACCACAACCATATGCGCTACACGTGTTTAAACCTTCCACATAAGCTATTTGCTTTGTATTGAGTGTTGTCAAGTCTTGTTGATCCTTATTGAGAGTCTTATCATGCCCCAAAGATCAAGATCACGAACACACCACATACATGTGTTGCTTCTACACTGGAAGTACGCAACAACATGCCTTTCATTTTTACCAAATAAATGCTCCATGTTTTAAAATTTTAAAATATCTCTCTTAGTTAATTTGGTAGAAGAGACAAAAAGGCTATGCAAAATGAAAAGAAAAGAAAAGAAAAAAATATATGAGCGAGTCTAGGCTCATAAATAAAAGAAGAAAAAATAATAGCCATGTCTCAAAATAAAGTAGTGAGAGAGATCATCTCAAATAGAGGAGCACTATAGTCCAATATTTTCCACACACTTGCACATCTTGATCTAAGGGCATGACACCTCTCTTTGGATCCAAGCTTTAACTCTACAATACATGCAAAGTAAGTATGCTATACCTTTTCATTCCTACCTTAAGCTCCACATAAGCCATTCTTTTTAGAAGTAGGATGATAAAGAAGGCAACATTCACTTTGTGCCTTGGCAAGGAATCATACACTATTTGAGCGATATGAGAGAACCATATGAGGAACATTAAGTTTTCTTTTGAAAAATATTGCTAAAACCTCCAGTATGAAACTTGCAAGGAATGAGAAAATTAGTGCTCAAGTTAAACTGTTCTGTCTCTCAACCACCTAAGGCAAGGGAAAAGTCATTAGCCCCATGAAGGACTAAGGTAAAATGGGTGAGTTTTTGTAGCCAATTTTTCCCTTCAAAAGAGAAGTATTTTGTTATGCACATGGTATTATTGAAACATGAACATTGTAGCAACTCCTGATCCACCGAGGCTAAGTTTAATTATTTGCTCGGGACGAGCAAAGGTTAAGCTTGGGGGATCTTGTAGACAGTGGATATACCATAAAAATCCACACTCAAACACCGTCAACAGCTTTAGTTCCTGATGGAAGAATAACATGACATAGACATATTTTATCAATAACTAGTTTCACTTGTACTCTTAGCATGTAAATGCAGGGAAGATCAAACAGAGCTGAAATGAGCACTTGGAGCCACGTTGGGTCAGCCGAACCACAAATTTGGGAACCAAGTCATGACACTTCAACAAATGATACAAGGAAGCAGATAGAAGAGAGTGGAACACCTGGAGGGCCCACAGGTGGTTCGGCCAAACCACATGTGGGGCCCACCAGGGCTCTGCTGACATGGCACGATCCGTGTGACTTCCTATCCAGCTCAATTCCACCTTCGAATAAAAGCTGTGTTTCCAATCAACGGTGGAAGATTAAAGCACATGGATCAAGGCATGAACCGACAGAATCAAGACAAACCAGGTACATAGCCATACTCTATGACAGATGGGGACACTGGTGGTAGGCCTACCTTGCCATAGGTGGTTTGGCCGAACCACCCATGGTGGGCCCAGGCCACCGACGTGCTCCACTGCCTTTCTGCATGCTTCCCACGTGATGCTTTGCCACTGCCGTCCATTCAAGTTGGTTTCAATGACGGTTTATCCAAGGGCCAAGGTGGAAAGGCACACGGATCGCTGACGTGGCACCCCTCCATCTCCCCCTATAAATAGAGGCAGCTTCCACCCTCTCAAGACATGATTCATTCAAGATACAAGTGAAGAGTAGTGTAGTTCCACCTTTAGTAGTAGTTGTAGTCTAGTGTGAGAGTTAGAGTTGAGTTGAACTGTGCTCGGGGTTGTAACAGAACCGACCAATTTATACGAGCACAAGTACAGCGACAGCTGTTTTCCTAGCTATCAAGCCACACTTGAGCCAATATAAACCTGGTAGTCAGTGAAATCTCGAAGGATTTCAAACTTTTACACAGTACATACCCCAAGGATCGCAGAAACTCAGCAGTACACATACACATGATACATAGATTCGCACATATTTCAAATACATCAGAGTACAAGATAAACTTTTACATAAAAGTTCAATAGCAGGAAACGAAATCATTTTACATAAGCTTAATTTCATAATACAGTGCCAAGTGTCGACCAGTCACAGCAACAAAGGTAAGATAGATAACATGACCTTGCCCAAGGTCTAGTCTTCCTCTCCCGAAGGATAGAAGTAACTCTTTAGTCAACCAAGCATTCCTCCTGCAACATTGGGAATAAAACCCTGAGTACTCAATTGTACTCAGCTAGACTTACCCGACAGGAAGTAAATAAAAAGACTCTCAAGGATATGCAAGGCTTATTTGGTGGAGCTCAGAGGATAGCAACATTTTTGCACAAAAAGCATTACTACAATAGTTCCTCAACTTATCAATTTTAGATATTGTTCAGCTTCGATTTCAGTTAAGCTATTAAGCTAAGGTTTGCTGCTATACTAAACAATCACTTGATATTATAGCAATCAATAAAACCATATGATTTCTGATATCCACAGATATCAACCTCATCTCACCATAATCATTATGTTCAAGTTGTTAACCTCTACCTCACCAGAAGATCAGTTCAGTTTCTCACTAACCAGGAGAGATGGCGATTCGAATCGATTGTACCAGCTGGCAAATATGCCAATCACAAACCCTGTCAGCCGAGCCACTGGCTTCTTGGGTCACCGTTAAATCTTTTTGAGTCATAATGTAACGCGGGCTTGGAGGGGCCCATATTCTCAGAGACAAACCCACTTCCAGGATGCATCAGGTCCCTGACCTGCCCTTGGTAAGATGGTGTCTCCGCACATCCTTCCTACCTCCAGAATATGTCTGCCTTATCACACCCAATTCCCGGCTCAGAAAGAAATACTCGGCTTCGCGGTCGGAATGACTTATCCGGCCAGCTATGTGACGACGTCTTTCAATCTCAACTAATGTCTGGTGGCCTCAGTCCTAGTCGGCCGCAAGCAGCACCGAAGTCAACATGACCCATGTCATGCAGCTCCCCGCTACCTAGCCTTGATTCTCTCATTATTTCATTGTGGCATGGTGACACATATAGCCAACCATGTGGATCTCGTCAGTCACCACCTACACTCGCGGATGATAGGAAATCACCCGACTTTCTCGCGGATGACAGGAAATCACCCGACTTCTACCGGTCTAAGCAGGGCTAAGCATAAGATCGGTCACCTGTCTAGTAATAGTATCAGGTTCACATATATAGTAGACAAGGTAGATATGCAGCAACGGTTTCAAACCAACTCCTATACTTAAATGCACAAACATACGATTTAATAAAGACCGGTGCATTTATAAAAAGAGATAGGTGGAGGCTTAGGGATGCTCCGGGGCTTGCCTGGGGTTCAGCACTAAGTTAGTGTTTGTTAGATGACACTTGTTCGATGAGCATTTTCCATCCAAGCACTCGATTAGTCCTTCCGCCTTCGTGATTAGTCCACCACACCGTCTTGTGGTTAGTTCCATCATCATGTCCTTCACCACGCGTTCATCATCTATCGTACCTAAATGAGATGCACAATACACATGTATGAATAAGAGAAAGTAATACAAGACATGTTAATCTAGCATCACTGAACCATGAGCTAACAATGCCACCAAGAAAGGCAACATGAAAGCAATCATAATCTCACATGGGCATACAGCAGGACAGTAAGCACAAGATTTAACCATAACTGAAGCTGTATACATCCAACCAGGGTGATCTAAGCCTTTCTGGAAATCTATTGAAATTGTCTACAACTTTGGTATTATCCTCTTCAGATGATTTAATTCATATAAAGGTCAAACAACACAAAGAAGACAGCTCTGTCCAGACTTGGACAGATTCTGTCCTCCCAACTCAAACAATCATAACTAGAGATTTAGACCAGCAAAAGGGATGATCATAGACAATTTAGAAAGACATAGAAATATACTACAACTGATCTATTATCACCAAGAAGTGATTAAAAGCATAACTCAGTCAAATAATGCAATCAATCAGATCTACCAAAAAATTGGCAAAACCTGACAGCAGTCATCCAAAAGCCATAACTCCTAAACTATTGGGCCTATGACCAAGAAATTTTAGGACAAGCTAGATATAGAAGTTGGCTACAACCTTAATATAGAACACATTTACATGCAACATCATCTTGATGGGGAAAACATCCCAACAACAGAGACTACACCTGCAGCCATTTCAGCACATATGCAAAACATGTTTTTCCACTTGGTGACTACCCAAACATACACCCACAAATGAGCTATTTGGATAGCTCCAAACATCATTACATGATCATACAAGACTCATCTCATACCCAGGCATATTAAGGCATCACAGGAAACATACATGGATTCATTTGCCTATAACTATTCGCTAACTATGACATAAAAATGTATTATTTAATTATTTATGTCATATGGTAAACATCTCAAATGAGTCCCAAACTTTTATGAGAGCTAGGTGATTACAAATCATGACCAAGGTTCAAATCTTACATGCTCAGGTTCCATAATTTAATTATTACAAAATAAGCAAATCTATAATGCAATAAAGCATTGGAGAGCAAATTAAATATGAAACTCAACATTTTCTGAAACAACATGACCATATTATTGATTCTCAGGCTAACACAATATCATACAAAGGTAGTGGAACACCATTTTCCATTTTTACCACAATATATTATTTATAATGTATTTAAATCTACTTAATATGCACCAAAGAAGATAAATCAACAATTCAGTCATACACGCACCATAAATCATGAAATTTTAACCATACATCACACATCATACATAGAGTCTACAATTAAATTTTCATGTTATTTGGAGCAATACAACTCCAGTTACAAAAATAAAAAGCAATTCAACCCTTTATTTCCTATTTAACAAGATTAATGTGAAACACCAATAAAACAGTAAACAACCTATATGTTTTATATTCTTAGGAGCTAGTACATGTTATTAGAAGGCTAACAAAATTGGAATCACACATGTTGGACTTCTATTTCTCAAATAATGGCCAAAAGCAAGTTAATCCATCCTAAAAACCACTTTTCCTAATTAATTTCTACAGCACATAAATGTAAATAACATAGCACATTTTATGTATCTAACATGCGGAACACTTTACCACAAATCCAACAAAATAAGTTTCACAATTTTTGGAGCAACCAATCAAGAGATATGGATTTTCAAAGATAATGCCAGATCTGGAATTTTTGGTCCCCAAATACCCAACGTGGGCCCCACTGTCATTCACAGAGAGAGAGAGAGAGAGTGAGGGAGTCGGCCTGCTGTTCTTCTTCCTTCCGAACGCACGCGGGGAAGGGGCTCGGCCGGCTCGGCCAGGGCTCGCCGGAGAGCGGCCGGCGGCAGCGAAGTGGGGCCAGGGCTAGCCCAGCAGCCGTCGCACCTGCCGGTGCCCGCAGCTTGGCACGGCGCGGCCCGTGGCGGCCTGGCCACAGCGCCCGGCGGCCCGGCGAGCAGCGGCAGGCGGCCGCGGCGCTGCGGGGTGCGGCGGAGCCGAGGGAGGAGCGCGGGGAAGGCGGCGCGAAGCTAGGAACGAGGTGCTCCACTCGGTTTGGCCGTAGGGTGACCGGAAGACGAGGAACGACGGCGGCTCGAGCTTCGCCCGGCTGGCAATGGCGGCGGCGCTCTGGTCGTCGGCGAGGCGACGGAAGGCGAGCCCGAGAGAGAGGTTGAGCGAGCTGGGAGGAGTGGGAGAGGACGAGGGCGAGCTCTGGAGGCTCCCATCGCTCCTGAGGTCGCAGAGACGAGAGGGGAGGAGTGGGAGACGCGGCAGCAATGGAGGTGGGAGCTCCGAGCGTGCTGTCCACGCGTCCCGGTTGAGACAAAACGGCGAGCACGTGGCATGCGCGAGAGTGGACGAGCTGGGCGGTGGATTCCGGCATCTTCCTTGCATATTCTGCCCTGGGTGCTAGAGTGAAAGTTGGAGCCCGCAGCAATGCCCTACTATCTTTGCTAAGGAAGCTCGGCCATTTGATGAATGCATTAACGGGTAATTAAGCCCGAAGTTGATGTTGTCAACATCTTAATTACGATTAAAGATCGAGCGGCAAACCTTGTCAAACAGAGTCGGATTACTCTCAAATTTTGATATGTTGTGCTCCAAAGAGTTTGAGACAACTTTTATTTTGGGTCCAACTCAAGTTGCTTGATAAAATTTGTAGAACACGAAGCATCAATGCAATATGGGCTGATTTCGGACTTAGAATTATTTAAGTGCTGAAATCAGGATTTTGCCAAACTTGATTCCACTGTTTGAGGCACTTAGAGATTGAATCATGAGTTGGTCAAAAAATAACAATTGTTGTACTCCAAAATATCTCCAACTTTCATTAAAGGTCAAACTTCATACCTTGCTCACAAATAGTATTTCCACTTTGGTCAAAGTAAGATCATTAGAGAGCTCAATTTGGATATTTAGGCCAATTGAGGTATTTTCTTGACATTTTCTCAACATGAAACCTTCATGACTTTTGTTGTAGAGTTCAAGTAGGGTTGTTTGGTCAAGGTTGCAAGGTTTGGTTGGCTTTGCATGCTCATGTTCACGTAGTCCTGCAATCCAATCAAGCAGAGGGCTTGTCATCTCATGTGACAATCCAATTTAAATCTTCATGCAACTTCTCCAATGATCAAGGTAGATGGAGATGAATATGAAATAGTGATTAGGATCATTGATTGAAATAACTTGATTAGGTCCACACTCGCTGGTTAGCTCGTGACTAACACCTGGGGTGTTACAGGGGTCTCCAGAGTCGTCTGCTGGAGAGTCTGGTATAGCTCTTGTATCTTTCTCAGTCTGTAAGACTTATCTACTTTAATATATTATTCCCACTTTACTTTACTGAGTCTTTACTTAGTGCATTACCTTAATAGTATTGTTGTGAGTTATCGTATTACTTGGTCGGTTTGCATTAGATTGTGATCCAGTAACCAGCTCACGTGTGTAGTTCATCGCCTGTTATAGGGTGCTCTAGTTGCCTTGATCACAACTAGAGTAGTAAGGCTTAGTGTAAGCGTGGTGCTTAGACTAGATCTTGCCTTTGAATGCCGCTTGTCGCACGGATTATTTGTGGGTGCTAGCAGGTGGTGACAGCCCTGTCGAGTCTTAGTATCCCTCCACGTGTTTTAGTCAAGTTCTTAAAAGGTAGGCTCCCATAAGAGAGTAGGCTCTTCAGGTAGAGGTTATATCCTCTATTGTCTCTCACTACCCCCCTACACACCGGAAGTAAGGTAACAGTCTTAGTGTACTTCGTCCATTTAATAGGATAGATCACAGGAGCAAAGTTTGAATCACAAGAACCTTTCTCACTCGTTGTCCTCCCACCTAGCTACACTACACTAGTTATCTTTTAGTACTTCATTTGTTATCTTTGAATCATCACCTTCCTATCATATTTCGATTACCCCCTCTACACTAGTTGCTGCTAAGTTGAGATAGATTTAAGGATCTCTTTCTATTAACATTTCTAGCAACCGCTTTCCCTTAGGATAAAATAAATAACGATACCTTGGAATACTCCCGGGTGAAGTGCTACAGCGGTATATTCTGTGCGCTTGCGGAATCATCCAATAGACATAAGAAATACCTCAGGGCACTTCTAGCCCGTTATCAGAGATAGCCTAACACCCTGCCTCTGGTGGTTGCGCTAAGAAGTGTCAACAGGCCCCAAGTCTCGTAGCAGCACCATGGATTATGATTGCGACACACCTTCAAGTAAGGCACTAGCGGTAACCCGAAATCCCAAGCTTCAGGGGAGGAAAGTCGTTAGAGAGAAGGGAAATCCTTTATAAAACCTTTCAAAAGTCTCGTCAAAATAGATTTGCAAGGGAAGAGGTTACAACCTGCAGGTTTTAAAATCACGACAAGGATGTTTAAAATAGGTTGTAGCCCATTTTGATTTTTAATTCAAGAGTTTTAAATTTTGGTCAATCTTAGTATAAACCCCCAAAAGAGCTTTAATATATTTTAGAAAGAGTTTTCAAATTGACAACTCAAGATTTTTATGGAAACGTTTTGCTTTCTCAATCTTATCGTGAGATAGTTCTCAAGAGTATTTGAAGCTTTTTTTTTTGGAAATGAGACTTCCTTTTTAGAAATAAAATTACTTGCGAGATTTTTAAATGCTGCTTTCGAAATAAAATAGGTTTTGAAACATTAGTGTTTTCGCGGAGTTCGAAACCATTTTGGTGAAAACATTTACCGTCTCCCAAGAACTTTCTTTACGGAGGAAAGTTTTTAAATCTCATTTGAATCGGAGAGTAAGGGTTTGCTAGACTTAAAAATAGTAGTCAAATAGGATTTTGAGCGGGGAAAATTTTAAAATGCGCAGAGATCGGCACAAGTTTTGAAAACGTAATCTTTAGAAATATTTTGTTTATAAAGCAAGGAACACGTATTTCTTTTTAATGATTTTAAATCAAGTAGTTTTGAAAACACACCTTGGTTTTTGAATTGGGGCATTGCTCCCCTTACCTTTAAAACTAATTTTGAATTTGGTTTCAAAATCCGCTTTTATTTGAAAAGAATAGCTTTCGCAAACCAGTTCACCTTTTATAAAGCTCTTTTTCAAAGGATCATGTTTGAAGGTAATATTAACAATTTTTTTTGAAGGATCATTTGGGCTTTGCAACATTTTGAAACTGTCGTTTGTATTGAATCATTTGGTTAATAAAGACTTTTCACAAATCAAAGTCTTTTCACAAAAATTTTGGTTAATAAAGACATTGAAAACCATCTTGAAGCTGACATTGGTTTTTGAAAAGGGTTTTGGCTCGAGGGGAAAGCACAAAAGTTTTTGGAAAGCATCCTGAGCCGAGGATCTTCGTTTTGAAAACATTTTTGTTTTGGCAAGACAGAATTTTGCCACATTTTTCAAAGATTAGTTTTCGATTATTTAGATAACACCCTTGAATCCAAAACAGATTTTTGAAATCAAATCAAGTTTTGAATTAAAAGTAAGGTCACTTTCTTTTGGAAAGAAGGAACCTTCAAAAAGTTTTAAAATTGTTTTCTTCCTTTGGAACAAAATTGATCTTTTTGAGGTGACTTATTTTAAATGAGAAGGGGGTTAGGATCATTTTGAATGAAGTTAAGTTAGGAAATCGAAATACAGTTTTCAAAATGGTTTGGTGAAGATATGATGCATCGGCTTTCTACCTCCTGGTCACTAACTAGCCATTGGATGGGCATTGGTTTAGGTAAGTTGGGGTAACTAAGAGTTGGAGCCTCACATATAACACACAAAATAATTATGCTATATCCTATACTCAAACAATAAGAAGCATAAGAAGCACAAAACAAAAGATCCAAGCAATCAGGTAGCATTACATTCCTATATAAGTAGTGTTGACTTGAGGCGGCTCCTAGGCCTTGAAATCTTACACAACTACCAGTCTATTCGTGATGGGAGGTAATTTGGAAGGCCTTCTATAGGTTAAGTTTGGTAGTAGAAGATCAGAGATGCGATAACAGACATATTCAAGGTGGAGGGGAAAAGAGTTTTCACAAATAGCTTTTAGATAGACCTGTTGGCTCCTGAACTAGTGTTTGGTCCTAAAGGTCTCATCCTACGGTCAAGTATGGCTCTAATACCACCTGTAACAATCCCGATTTTTCCTCGAAGGGAAATTCGCAGGATACATCATAATGTGAAAGTTCAGGGAATCCCCAACTGTCACTTATCATTATATAGTTGATATCACAGTCATACAACGCGGAAGTACACATTTATAATACATTACATCACTTGTTAAACACACCTATATAAGTATACTAACGCATACGCACACCTAATAGCTACTGAGTCAGCATAGCGCGTCATCCGATGAAGGCTGCTCCTTCGCTGTCAATCGTCAGAGTCGGCGTAGAACATCTGCAGACGTGGACTTGATCATCTCAACCAAACTTGAGCGCGGCATGAGACCACCTAATCCTTTGGTTCTTCGTTGTCACCATCATTAGGCGTGGTCGTGACCTTATACCATTCCCAATGATCCTGCAAGTCCATTCTGCACGCCGCCAGATACATGCAAGCCATGGTCTGCACCTATGAGCTTTGAGTGGCCTATTTCTAAGGGATCTGGCGATCCTATTATTTTGGCTATGGGTTGCATCCTAGCATGCAATATATATAACAATAGTTGCAATCAAGCTTTATTCATAGTTCACCAAATTTTAATCCATCTCATCCACACGTTCTCCCATCCCAAAACATCTCACCACACTCTCACTCTTTAGGCGGCAAGGACGACTCCCTCTCGTCACTTGCCTCAGCGGCGAACACCGGAAACCTGTCAAAACCCAGGGGGAGAAGAGAAGGACACCTCTCACTAGTCAAGTGAAGCGTAGATCATAGGAATGTCCATGACCGAGGACGCGGCTATATGTATAGATCAATAACTCTGCAGAGCTTGTACACCTGGAACCACAAGATCGCCATCATCGGCGTTGTAAAATGCCTAGGCCGATACTGAGGCCGCTGCCCATCCGGGGCAATGCCACTCTCAGCCCTGGGTCACCTCAAAACGAATTTTGGCACGCTGAAATTGTGAGACGAAGTACCGGGCCCGCACGGGTACAACGCTGTCTCGGGACGGTGTGGACCGCAGCCCGTACCTCCCTACACTATCACCTATCGACCTAATAGTAGTGGCAATGCTCCGGGGAGGTTGACCTCCCAAATCCCGCCCATTCAGGAACGAGTGGTGTGCACGAAGGGTCCTACAACCCGGTTCTCTGCAACATAACAGTTCCTAGGGGGTAACCGAACAGGATATCTTCCCTCTCTGGGGTCAAACCGCAGATTACCCCAATGAAACCTCTATCCTGAAGACTCATCCAACAGAGAGTCTCCTCCTCGGGATCTCATCCTCAAACCCACCAAGGGTCTCATGCACCCGCCACAGGTACCTCACATGGGGAATGCCCAGGTCACACTCCCCTGGCATGACTTGCCTCCACAGCTCGTCGTAGAACCTGTCCAGTTGACTCGACCCTCACCACACACCCAAGACTCACGCCAAGATCTCCCCAAGTAGTTATCATATTATCGGCACCCAGTGCCTTAGCCCGATTCTGTTCCAATTATCTACTCAATTCAGTTTTAAGTATGTAATAGTGATAGCAGCAAATAAGCAGTAAGTAGCAGCCGAGCGAGTCTAGCCTATCAGCGGGTGTGTAGGGGAAAGCTTGCAATAAGGTAATGGCTTTCAAGCAATTCTAATGCAACCTATTACAGTTCAATTGCATAAAAGTAAAGCACTAGCAATCTACATTATTGCAATGCCTAAATAGGTTTCTAAGAGAATGGTGCTGCCATGACACCTGTTCGGTAGTCGATTCCGGTGTCCTCAGTGCACATGGTGTTGTCGTCCTCCGAGTCCTAGGCTGGCCCATGCTCTCTGAAAGGATCGAGGATGCCCAAGAGGGGGGTTAAATTGGGCAACTAGTAAATTTTTCGAAATACAATTCAACATATCGCCATTTGCCCAATCTCACCCCACAAATGCTTGTGTATGATCTAAGCCTAAAACAAGTTATGCAACCTAGAGCCAAGTCCTATCACTAGTATACTACTCTAGAAAAGTAAAGAACACAAAGTAATGCAGGAATGTAAATATGATAGAAAGACAAAGCCGGTTTTTTCCGAGGTATCGGAGAGTCGGCACTCCCCACTAGTCCTCGTTGCAGCACCCACGCAAGGGTGTAGCTCCCCCTTGATCTTCGCAAAGACCAAGTGCTCTCTACCGGCTGAACCTTTGCCTCTCCGGCGCGGTGGATCACCCACAACCGCTCACAAGCTTGGCTTGGGCCGCCCACAAGCTCTCCAAGCGATCACCAAGCCTCAGATTGCCACCAAACCGTCTGGATGATGCCGATCACAAAGAGTAACAAGTCTAGACTCTCACTTGACGAAGAACAAAGCCAAAGAGGGTGATGGATGCACACAAGTCACTCTTGATCTCTCTAGGGAAGAAGCTCACAAGAAATAGAGTTCACTCAATCCTCCCTAGGGCTCTTACAATAACACCAAGTCACAATGGTTGCTCCAGCTGAACAAATGGGCAAGAGAGCTAGAATGTGGGTGATGGAGAAGTATAAATACCCCATGCATCACACTAGCCATTAAGACACAAAACAACATTTCTGCGAAACCGTCGAACTCGATGAATAGTGCCACTGTCGGACCAAATGCCACCAGTCCGACTCTCACAAGCGTCCTGCAGTCAACACTGTGTGGAGGAGTGTCGGACCGACTCCAATGGTCCGACGACCACCGTCGGACCATAGTCTGACGTCCTTGAGCTCTCGGGTGAACTCAGCACAGTGACCCTCAACGACTATAACACGCACCAATGGTCCGATGCTCCCCGTCGAACATAGTTCGACGCTCAGATGAGCTCTCTGGACCTCTCTAGAAACGTCAGACTCAGCAAAGCATTAGTCCGACACTTTGTCTCTCCACAGTCCGACGCTCGCCTGTGAAACCCCTAGCACCGTTGGACGCTGGGCAATGGTCCGACGACCATCCTAGCAGCGTCCGACGGTCTCTGGTGAGCTGAGAGGCCACCAGAGGCTGCCACGTACCGTCGAACTCTGAGTATTGGTCCGACGACAATACTGCTCTGGGTCCGACGCTCAAAACTCAATCAAAACTTCGCCGAATCAAAAACTTTCCAAAACAAAGTTTGATCCTCTCTCTCTCTCTCAAGAGTCTCCCTGGGCTGTCTAGAGCTATGTTGGACAAGTGTGCATCACATCTACACTCTCTAACCTTGCCCTAAGTCAAGCTACCCATCTAAACCCCTCTTTATAGTACGGTCAAAGTGGAAAACAAAACCTAAGACTACTCCAAGTGTCTCTCAACTCCAAATGACACTTGGGACTAGCCTTTCACTGTCTTGTCTTCGATCCTTTGAAAACCGAATTGATTTCCATCGCTAGGGGCTTGAACCTACATGTAATTATGACCTAACCTCTAGGTTATCCTGCAAAACACACGTTAGTCATAATAACCGCTTTGTTGTCATTAATCACCAAAACCATTAGAGCCTAGATGCTTCAATCTCCCCCTTTTTGGTGATTGATGGCAACAACCTCAAATAGATTTGGAAGGAGTGAGGTTTTTAAAGGCTTGATTCATATAAGCATGTGTCAATAATAGCAAAGGGGTTAGGCATGCTTATACAAATCAAGACCACAAGGTACACAATGGATATGAAATAAGCACAAGTACCAAAAGTTATGCTCATGATCGGAGTGAAGTGCGGAAGCTAAGACAAAGAGCATAACCAAGTGAGAACCAAATGACATTATATATATCAACATGAAGCTCAAACACATGTCACAAACGAAGTCTCAAACACACATATATACACAAATGCATGAAAAGTAACCATGATGCATGAGTATGTCACAAGCAAAAGTCATAAGAGCCAAAAACCTCTCTCATCGCTCCCCCAAATCTATGCTCTATCTCCCCCTTTGGCATCAAGCACCAAAGACCTAAGACTCTGGAGGAGGAGAAGAAGCTGCAGCGTCGTGGTCGGAGGCATGAGGCCAAAGCTCGAACTGCGAAGGGTCGGTGTCTGACTCTGAGCTCTGAGCTACCGGACCCTCTATGGGAGAACGTGAAGGTGAAGTGGTCCGGGTCGGCTCTGCTGTCTCTGTAGCGGGGTTAGCCTGAGTGTCTAGAGCTGCCGTAGCTATCTCTGAAGGTGCCCACTCCTCTATAACTGTCTAAGCAGACTCCGGAACAATCTGCTCCTTGGTGTCAAGCTGCTGACCCTGTGGCTCGGCTACTGTCACTTCAACCGCCTCAGTCTCTGTAGTAGTCACGAGAGGCTCAGAAGAGGCAACTAAGGACGGTAGTCTCTGTAGTACCAGTGGCAGGAGGAGCTGTGGTGGAAGGCACAGGCTATCGATACTCTAGAGGAGTAGGCAAGCCGGTGATCTTGCTAAAGGTTGCACTTAAGCTCCTGGTCACTGAGGGCCACCCAAGTCTGGAGTGAAGCCTGTACGGATCAGCGTGAACCCTTGACCAAAGATTGGAGAAGCAAGCCATTGCTGAGTCTGCTATGTAGGAATGGTAAACTGACTCGAGAAGGTCACTATGCCCTGACTCTGAAGTCCATCGGACTGTATAGCTGGAGTCACCTGGGCTGCTGTGGCTGCTGGTCCAACCTGCTGAACCAGAGGAGTGGTGGCCAAGTACGGTAGGGCTCCGGTGTGCCTGATGATGTGCTACATGAACCCAAAGATCTGCATCTGCATCTGCTGGCTCTGGAGCTGCATTGCGAGCATCTGCTGCTGGAACTGATCCTGAAGAAGCTGAACCTGTGCAAGTGCAGCAGCCTGCTCTCTAGCTAATCGGGCTTGCTCCTGGGCAAGGCGGGACTGCTCCAGTGCCTGTTGCTGCTAAGACTGCCGAAGTGACTATAGTATGGCATGCGAAGCTGGGTCTGTCTGTGGAGCCTGTGGTGCTGAGCTGGAGCCACCAGCATCCGAATCGTGAGCTCGAGGACGCCTAGGGATAGGCCGGTAGAATGCGTCTGAGCTAGACGAAGAAGAGTCAACAGGGTCATCGTCAACAAGTAGCTGCTCAAGCTCACTATGGGCAACGTGCCTCATAGCCTCGTCCTGCTGCTGCACCTCGGCCATATCTGCCCCTGAACGCTGACCTCTCTGTATCCTGTGAAGTGCACTGGCTGCCACGGCTGCCATCTATCAGAGAAGTCATCCTGTAAACAGGGAACTCTGTCTCAGTCTGACGCAACTCTCTTGTGATCCCTGTCCATATCTTGTGCAGCCTGTGCACAAGAATGGAAGAGATCCAGTGAGTACAGGGAAGCTGTCACCGAGACCTGATGCCCTCTGCTATAGTGTCCTCCATCTCTGAAATCATCAAGTCCACAACATCGAACTCTGACTGCTGGACCAGGGCACCAAGGAGTCAAAGCTGTATGTGGGTAAGTCCCTCCTTGTACCCCTCCCGTGGTAGAAGTGTGCGCCTCATCACGTCGTTCAAGAGATGAAAGACGGGACGAAGCTCTCAGGGTGTCCTGCGGGAGCCGTCTCCAAATGATGGTCGGAAGCAAGCTGCTATGTGAGCTGTACCTGGTGCCAGTCCTCCGTGTGCCCTCCTCGGCAGATCTGTCGTGCTAGTAACAGATACTGTGCATCCTGGTAGCAGACTCTGGACCTCCAAGCAACTCTCTGAGAGCCTTCGCATAGAGCTGGTATGGCTCTCCACCGAAGGTGTACGGCAAGTACTCGTGGTCAGGGTCAATCCAAAGTGAGGCATAGAACTCTCGAATCCATGACTCCACGTACCGTCCTGACTATCCCAACAACTTTGCGAGTCCAGGCAATTAGGCCAAATAAGGCTTGATCTCCTCACCACCTGCCTAGACTATGTCCTCTAGGGGACACACCATGTGCTGTCTCAAACCAACCTCTGACAACATAAGAGCTTTGAAGGAGTCCTCGTGTAAAGTCATGTACCAGCCCTCTGAAGCCCTGGGGTCTTCGCTGAGCCGGGAACCAGCTCTCAAGAGAAGTGAGTCGAAGCTCTCGGACTCAGGCTTCGAAGATGTTCCGCAAGTCCAAGTGTATCTCAGGCTCTAGCTCCGGCTGTGGCTCTGTGGGAGCAGGGACCCTAGGAACTCGGTCGCCGTGCCTCTGGCCAGCGGGCCGGGGAGGCACCGTAGGTCGAGTGCAAGCCCGAGCGACGAAGTGGAGGTGCCTGGGCCTGCTTCCCCTGAGTGACTGTCTCCTGCTGCTCCTGCTTCTCTACCTGTGGCTGCTCCTGAGGACCCCCATGTCTGACAAGCTGACCTCGATGCCTCCAATGAGGAGGCCTCTGCCATGCTCTGCCTCCTCAGCTTCCTATGCTGCCCTGATGGCCTTGCCTCTGTTCGGCTGTCAGCTGCCTCTTCCGCTTCTTGCTGCCCTCAACCATGGGAGCCTTCCCCTTGTCCTGAGGTGGACGAGGAGGAGGCCTCTCATCCCCACCTGTGCCTCCCTGACTGCGACTCGCCTGCTTGCAGTGAACCATCGCTGCCAAACTATCGACTCTGCCCCTTTGCAACTGCCAACTGTCACTCAAGAGGCTTGGCCTCAATCCGTATCCGCGGGCTTGGCCCCAGATTCACTGACCACTACCAACTGCCTCTGACCCCAACAAGCTGCAAGAGAGAAATCGGTAGGGTTTACATAAGCATGTATATAATCTAAAAGATACGTAACCCTAGGAAGCAACCACGTGAGATGAGAAAGGAATAGCAAAGCAACCTGCGAGAAGAGAAGACCTGCGAAAAGGTAAGTACTCTATCGACGTGATGCACCAACCACGGAAAGGGCTCAAGTCACTGCAAAAGAAGAACAAGGGACCTTAAGCAAGAGAGGGATGAAGAGACTAGGGTTTCTCTTGAGAAGGGCAAAAGAGGCACAAACCCTATAAGAAAAGCTCAAACACGACGAAGAGCTCTGCACTGGGCCTCAGGCAAGACACCAAGCTTTTACAATTCCACTACAACAAGAAAATAACGAACTAACTGAGAATACCTCTTTTAGGCAAAGTGTCAAACACCTGCAGAGCAGAGAGGAGAAGCTCACCGCCGGCTGCAGATGAGCCCAAGGGCCTCGGCCACACCGAAAGAGAGACCGAGGAGGGGCTCGACAGGGAGTAGAAGACCACCGGCGAGGAAGAAAAAGAGCTGCACCATGGCGGCGGCGGCAAGGTCACGGTGGTTCTACTGAGCACAGCTGCGCGGGAAGAGACCGAGCACCCATGCGGGGAGAGGAAGTGTCGCGGTTGGAGCGACAACCGGTTGCGAGGGCACCAGTGGGGAGCAGTGCGGCGGAGCAACTGCGGCTGCGTAGGCGGAGAGACTGCAGCGTTTAGGGTTTGGAAGGTGCACAGCGATGGCGGTGTACGGCACAACACGAGAAAAGATGAAAGAAAAGGAAAGAGAGCCGAGCCCCATGTGACAGAGTAAAAAGAAACTGCATCTCACTCTTGAACCGACCATCGGACCTTCACTGTAGTACCCGTCGGACCAATCCTACGTAGAGTCCGATGCTTCCAGAGAGAAACAGAGTGCTCTCAGAATCATCGAACGATATCCTCCAGTCCGACGGTGTGAACTGACGTGAACGCGTTCTTTCAAAGGTCCGACGCACGAAAACTTTCAGTCCGACGCTGCTTCTGACGCCATCTTCAACAGGGCCAGGGACCGTCGGACTGTGGCAAATGGTCCGACGCTGGGAAAACCAGCGTCTGACGCCTCAGTCCGACGCCCTAAAACCCTGATTTCTTCAAGTTTCTTCGCGCCGATTTCTCCCAACTAAGCTCCAACCTCAATAAGAGTCAAATAAACACCAGTTGGAACTAGTATGAGATGTCCTCTCTCAAACCCTCAATTTTTTGAATATTTTACCTTAGGCATATGTGAATTTTATGAAAATAGGCAATAAGAACCAAGAACAAAATGGAAAACAAACAACCGTGCATATGCAATGCAAACTCGCATAAAGTAAACTAGTTGCTTGTCAAGTTTGTCCTCGGGTAAGCTTCTTCACACGCTTTTGGGTGGTTATCTTAATCGAGTTAGACAAGCCCTACGTGCAATTCAAAGTTGGACATGTTTTATATTACAATGCAATGCACATGACAACACAAGATCATCTTTTAGTGAAGTTGCTTAGATCAATGCAATTAAGTTCATTCATTAGAGAGCAAAACCGTGCCTCATCCAATGGTTTTGTGAAGATATCCGCTAAGTATCATCCGTTCTTACTCCCTCAATGGAAATGTCACCTTTGGCAACGTGATCTCTAAGGAAGTGATGGCGGATGTCAATGTGCTTAGTGCGGGAGTGTTGAACTGGGTTGTTTGCAAGTTTTACCACACTCTCATTGTCACACAACAAAGGCACCCTTTTTAGGTTGATTCCATAATCAAGTAGGGTTTGTTTCATGTAAAGAATTTGTGCACAACAAGAACCCGCGGCAATGTATTTCGCTTCGGTTGTTGACAAGGCAACACTATTTTGTTTCTTGGAGGACCAAAAAACTAGTGATCTTCCAAGCAAATGGCACTCTCCGGATGTGCTTTTTCGGTCAATCTTGCAACCGGCATAATCCGAATCGGAATAGCCGACAATGGTAAAGTTAGCTCCTTTGGGATACCAAAGGCTAATACTTGGGGCGTGTTTTAGGTACCTAAGGATTCTTTTCACTACAACTAAGTGAGGTTCCTTAGGGTTAGCTTGAAAGCGCGCGCACACACACACACTAAACATGACATCGGGCCTAGATGCGGTCAAGTATAACAAACTACCGATCATAGAACGATAGAGAGTTTGGTCAACTGATTTACCTCCCTCATCAAGGTCGAGATGTCCATTGGTAGGCATTGGGGTCTTGATGGGCTTGCATTCTTCCATCTTGAAGCGCTTGAGGAGGTCCTTCATGTACTTCTCTTGCGACACGAACGTCCCTTCCCTCAATTGCTTGACTTGAAAGCCGAGGAAGAATGTGAGCTCACCGATCATGGACATCTCACACTCCTTGGACATCATATCACCAAATTCCTTGCAAAAATCTTCATTAGTCGAAACAAAGATAATATCATCAACATAAACTTGACAAATGAAGATATGCCCTTTATGCTTCTTAGTGAATAGTGTTGTATCAACCAAGCCAATTTTGAAGCCCATGTTGAGGAGAAAGTCGTGGAGGCGCTCATACCAAGCCCGTGGGGCTTGCTTCAAGCCATATAGCGCCTTGGACAACCTATAAACATAGTTTGGATGTCTAGGGTCTTCAAAACCTGGTGGTTGCAAAACATAGACAAGTTCATTTATGAAGCCATTTAAAAATCCAAGTAGGATATGCAAGTAGGTTGTGATTAGAGTTTTAGGTTGTGATTAGATGCATATGCAAGTAGGATACGGATGGCTTCCAATCTTGCAACCGGGGCAAAAGTCTCTCCAAAATCCAAGCCTTCAACTTGGGAGAACCCATTTGCCACAAGCCTTGCCTTGTTTCTCACAATGTTGCCCTTGTCATCTTGCTTGTTACGGAACACCTACTTGGTGCCTATGACTCTTGCTCCTTTTGGCTTCTCTTCAAGTGTCCAAACTTGATTGCGGTTGAAGTTGTTGAGTTCTTCATGCATGACATTCACCCAATCCGGATCTTGAAGAGCTTCTTCTATGCTAGTAGGCTCAATGCAAGAGACAAAAGAGTGATGTTCAATGAATTGATCATGCTTTTGTGAGCGAGTCATTACCCCCTTTGAAGGACTCTCTATTATGAGATCTTGAGGATGAGGTTGTAGGAGTGGTGTAGTTCTTCTATCAACCACTTGAGGAGGAGGTTGTGGAGCATCAACATCTTGTGCTTGTGCCTCAACTTTTTCTTGTGTGATGTCGGTGTCCTCATGTGGATCCACCCCATCCTTGTCTTCATCATCTTGAGGCACATTTGATGAAGATGGTTGATTGATCACTTGCACATCACCATCATCTTCATTATCTTTAGGCTTGATGTCTCCGGTTGGCATGTTCTTCATAGCCTTCCTCAATGGTTCATCACCTACATCATCAAGATTCTCATGCTCTCCTTGAGAGCCATTAGATTCATCGAACTCCACATCATATGTTTCTTCAACAAGGTCGGTGGCATTGTTGAATACTCAACAATGCTTTGGACTTCAATGAGTAACCAACAAGAAAACCAATATCACAACGTCTTTGGAACTTCACTAGGTGTTGCCGCTTCTTATAGATGTAGCATTTGCAACCAAACACCTGGAAGTAGGAGACATCCGGCTTCTTGCCAATTAGTAGCTCATAGGGGGTCTTCTTTAGCAACTGGTAAGGGAATAGGCGGTTGGAAGCATAGCATGCGGTGTTGATTGCCCCTGTCCAAAACCTCTCCGGTGTGTTGTACTCATCAAGCATTGTCCTTGCAAGGGTGATCAATGTCCGGTTCTTCCTTTCAACAACTCCATTTTGTTGAGGTGTGTTGGTATTTATTAAGTGCAAATAGAATATGAAAGATTCCTGCAAGCGCACAGAATACCATTGTAGCATTTTACCAGCAGTATTCCAGGTATCGTTATTTATATTTTACTACAGGAAAACAATGGTTAAAGAATATGATAGCTACGAACATGTATCTACTAACTTAGTAGACCAACTAGACTATAATAGGGGTAAGTGATAAATGATAGGAGTTATGCATAGTAATCACTTATAAGATAAATGAGTAGTCTAGCTAAGTTGAGAGGACAACGGGAGTTTAGTTCCTAAATACTTCTCTATTACTTGGGTTCTAAGATAACTAAAGGATAGGTAGGTGAAGCAATCACACAATAGCACTTTAGAGCAACAGTACCTTTCCGATTCTTGAATAGACTGGGCAGGGGTAATCGGGAGAAGGCTGCCAAAAAGCTCTACGAAACACCAACTCCGACGTGGTGGAATACGAAGACCGACAGAGCTGTCACCTCTGAGGCTACCACAACTAACCGTAAGAATTGGGCGCAATCTCAGGTAAACACTAGCCTAGACACCACGTCTACACCAATGAATACTACTCTAATCACACGTGATAACTAGAGCACTCAATATGAACGGAGATCCTATGTCCAAAGTATAACAACTATACTAACCAATCACATAATAAAGCATATAAGTAAATAGAGAAGATATATATAAAAACATAAGTCTTACAAAGATGAGATACAAAGATATACCAGACCCCTAAAGACTTCTCCAGAACAGAAGCATGGCTCCGCTCTCCCTAACTCTCAACTAGAACTAATATACTACATTGGAGAGAGGTTATCCTTCAATGGGCACCTCTCCATCCAATCCCTAACTAGAGAATATGAATTATAATAATGAAAGGGATGAAGCGTAGGGGGTCCCTGGGGCTGTATATATAGGGGCGCCTGGCCTCCCCTCCACCTTGGGCAAGCAATATGGTACTAAGCCTTTCCACCATGTGCACATAGGCTTTAATGGGCCAAATTCTAATTTAGGCCCAATTAATCCCGCAGCCTTTAATTAATCCCGCAGCTCAGGTTCTAGAATCTTTCACTGTTTGTAAAATCCATATATCTTTATTCTGGACTCCAAAAATAGCAAACCATAGGTCCGTTTCGATCGTCTCGACGAGCTCTATGCAATGGTGAACTCCAATTCCTCATTTGAGATACTTTTAATTGGTGAAAAATTGAATATCCTTTTATACCTTGCAAAACAAGTGGGAACACCAAAACTCGTGGAACTTGTTAGAATCAAACCCTATAACTATGTTGTGGATTGTTTTATGCCCTTGATTCATGTTTAGTTGATGGGTAAAAATGAGCAATAACTACCATCAACAAGTTTCCCCAAGCTTACCGTTTCCCTTAGCAAAGCCAAACTTAGCATATATCAAAAGTTATAACTATTCCTCACAAGTATTCAGTTTTAAACTAAGAAGTACTTAAGGATTAGAGTAGACCAAGCTAACCTTTAGACTTACCTTTATTACCTTCAACCATGGATCTTGTATCTTTTCTTGAGTCTTGGGTAATTAAAGGATAGAATGTCTAAGTTAAACACTATGTCTCAAGCTCTGTTGTTCAACTCTTATCCTGGAGCTTTTGCAAGTTTTCAAAATAATACTCAGAGTTTCCTTTGTATGACTCTCTCAAATCTCTCAATATGTGATATTTGTGGATCCTTACCAAGGCAATAGTGATGCATGCCTTCTCTTCTCTCTCTCACCCTATAACTAATAGCTTGTGTGGAGCTTATGGGTAAGGAGACAGTTCATACATACTTGCAATGAATATATTGTAAAATCAAACAATGGATCCAAAGGAACAAGTCATACAATTAAATTAAGATGTGCATGTGTGTGGATGTGAGGTGGTACATGGATATATATGGTGGCTAATCCTAATTCTACTTGTTTGCTCCTTGAGACATCTCTCTCTCTTTTTCAAACACTAGGGAATTGTGTTGCAAGACAACATGGGCTATCTTTCTTTTCTTTTTCTTCTTTTTTTTCAGGCGGGCATCAGAGTACCCATTGTTTTGATAAATTCGGACACTTGTCCATTTTTACCTCTCAGGTGGGCATCTTTGTACCCATTGTTTTCTCTCATCTCACTCTTTTGCATAGCCACATGCCTCTTCTCTGCAACAATACTTCCCTTTTTCTTTTTCTTTTGAGAGATAGCAACAAGAACCTTGGAGCATTGATTTGGGGTAACCAATGGGATATTTTTAGTGTTCACTCCTAGTGTAGGAGTAGAACATTTTCAGGTGGATCTAGATGGAAAATGTGGAATGTGGATGCGCCCACTCGGATATGAGTAGTGCATTATGGGTGGAATGCATGTGATCTTGATTGTAAAAGCATGACAAGTTCCTAAGGTATCAACAAAGCTTGACTAAACTCAAAATAAAGCAAGTAGCATATAATGTGTATGTTTTCCTAATCTAGCATGTATGGCTGTGGTGGGATTATAAAGCTCTTGTCATACAGGAACTCATCATGTGGTTTTAAGGATTTTCAAAATAAATCTCAAGAATTCAAGTATCACTAGGAACAAGATAAATAGCAGCTCAAATTTTGCATATCATATCCCTCAATTACTTAGACTTAGATCAAGCATTTGCTACCCACAAGTTTCAAGTTCAAAGCGAATCTTCAAGTTATAATGGTTGTATCTAAAACTTGGGATGATTCAAGGTTGAAAACTAAGTTGGAATAAGGAATCAAGGTGGGGTGCTACTTATCATATTCCTGAGCATGGTTTCCATTGAGTCCGAGCAAAATTATTGTAAGCACTCCACTAGTACACAGGAGCTCTACAGTGGCGCCGGGCATTTTTTTACTGGTGGTTTCATTCACCGGCCGCTAGTGCAAATAAAATGGAGGGCCAGAGTTAAGAACCGCCTATGCAAATCACTTAACACTGGCGGTTTTCTTAAGCCAACCGCCAGTGAAAATCATAACTTAGCACTGGCGGTTGGCTTAGCTCAACCGCCAGCTAAGCCAACCGCCAGTGTTAAGTTACGATTTTCACTAGCGGTTGGCTTAAGAAAACCGACAGTGTTAATTGATTTGCACTGGCGGTTCGTTAGGCCAACCGCCAGTGTGAAATCTGGTATAAATACCCATTCTTCTCCCCCCTGACCGAACAGCTACTCGCAGCCAGCCGCCATTGAAAGCACTTATGGAGGTCCGGATCTGCCAAAATACAAGGGGGGAGGTTTTCTTCTTCATTTCTTTGGAGGAGGTTGCTAAGAAAGGTTAGTTTATGTACCTTTTGCCTCTATTTAATCTACTTTGCTTCAATTTAAGCCACTTTTTAGATCTAGGGTTTGCCATGAGTTAGAGAGAATGATTGCTAGGTTATTGCCTTCATTTATTCAAATTAGGTTGTTTGTGATGGTTAGATAGTGTATCTCTTCTCTCCCTTTTCATAATTACTTCTCAGTTTAGGTTATATTAGTTGTTTCCAGTGAATGGTGTGTGCTCTTGTGTATTCATGTAGGGAGAGCTAGTTTTTTTTAGTTTTTTCTATTTTTTTAATTGGGTGTCTATATTCAATCCTTTGTTAGAACACATTATTCTTCTATTTTTTAGTTATGTTAATAGGTTGTTAATTAGTTTTCTATTTTGTTTATTATAAATTATCTTTATTATTTGCAAAATATTCAATCTTTGACACTGAGAATGAGTTTTAACACACATTATTCTTCTAAATTTTAGTGAACTAAGGTTCCAAAGGTCTACAAATTCAAAAATTCTCAAGTGAACGGTTTTCATCTGTATTTCTTCGAACATGGTTGCTGGAAAAAAGGTTCGTTAATTAAATAATATCTATAAACAATCATTTTTATTTTGCATTGGTCATAATAAACTCATTATATTTTTACAGTTAATGATGGAGAGGTCATTCTGGATGTACAATTTATCACGAGTTGATCCATCATACATACCTGAGGTGCAGAGGTTTATCGATGCCGCTAAGATTCATGCTTGGAGGTCAAATATGAAGCAGATATATTGTCCATGCATTGACTGCAAGAATGTTTTCGTATTTGATGACACGAAAGCAATATTTTCTCATCTCGTGTGCCGAGGATTTGTGGAGAATTACCTGATTTGGACAAAATATGGAGAGGGTAGCTCTGTAGCTTACACAACTGGTACTCCTGTGAACATCGGTGTCGATGGTGCAGATATGCTTGCTGACGGATCTCATTTCATACACGAGAGACAAACACCTTATCCTCAGAGTGAACCTGTTGTGCCTAATGCTGATGGTCCGCCCAATGTTAGTGCTGAGGAAGATGCAGACTTCTTAGATGCAATATTGCGTAGTCATCTAGATCCATCTATCTTCTTCATGAAAGGTATGGAGGAAATGAGGAAGGCTGCACAAGCGCCTTTTTTTGATGAGTCTAAGGGTTGCACGAAAGATTTCACGACATTGCAGTTAGTGCTAAAGTTATTGATGGTAAAAGCCCGGTATGGTTTGTGCGATGCTGGCTTCGATGCGTTCTTGAGTATTCTCGCAGACATGCTTCCAAAGGAGAATAGAGTTTCTGCTAACACATACTATGCAAAGAAGCTAATCAGTCCGCTTACAATGGGTGTCGAAAAGATCCACGCATGTAGAAACCATTGTATGCTATATCGAGGTGATGAATACAAAGACGTGGATAGTTGTCCTAATTGTGGTGCAAGTAGATACAAGACGAATAAAGACTATCGAGAGGAAGATTGTGCCACCACCGTGTCTACGGGGAAGAAGCAAAAGAAGACCCAACAAAAGACCCAACCCACCAGGAAAGATAAAGAAGAAGTAGACTACTACGCGCAGAAGAAAATTCCTGCTCTGGTGATGTGGTACCTTCCCGTGATTGATCGATTGAGGTGTTTGTTCGCAAACGCTGAGGATGCCCAACTTATGAGCTAGCATGCTTCAGATGAGCACAAAAACGATGGAAAGTTACAACATCCAGCCGATGGCAAGCAATGGCAAGATTTCAATGCCAACCATCCAGAATTTGCTAAGGAGCCAAGAAATGTTAGGTTCGCTTTGAGTACGAACGGAATGAATCCATTTGCCGAGAGGAGCAGCAAGCACAGCACATGGCTGATGATCCTCACCATCTACAACTTTCCACCTTGGTTGATGCATAAGCGTAAATACCTTATGCTAACCATTCTTATTTCTAGACCTAAGCAACCCGGCATTGACATAGATGTATTTTTGGAGCCGTTAATGCAGGACATGAAAATATTGTTAGAAATAGGAGTTGAAATATTGGACGAGTACCGCCAAGAAACTTTCACACTGTATGCAATTATTTTTGTGACCATCAACGATTACCCTGCTCTCTTTACATTATCAGGGCAGTTCAAGGGAAAGCTTGGATGCGTAATCTGCATAGATGGAACCGCTTACGTGTTCCTTGATGCATCAAAGAAGATAGTGTACATGAGGCACAGACGGTTCTTATCGAAAGGGCACAGGTACCGCTTGCGAAAGATAGATAAGTACTTCGACAATAATGATGAACTGCATTCTACTGCTCCATCGGGTAACAGTAAAGGTCAAACAGTTTTCAGAATAGTCAGCAACATCAAATTTGTTTTTGGGAAGAAAACAAAAGATAGAAAACCAAGAAAGTATGTGAAACCAACTCCAGGGGCTACATTCAAGAAGATGTCTATTTTATTCAAGTATTTGCCATACTGGAAAGAGTTAGACATACGACACGCGATCGACGGTATGCACGTTCAGAAGAACGTCTTTAAAAGCGTCATTGGCATGTTGTTTGACATAAAGAGCAAGACTAAGGATGGACTCAACTCACGTATGGACATGGTAAATTTGGGCATAAAAAAGGAACTGCACCCTGCTCTTCTAGAAAATGGGAAGTACCACCTCCCGGCAGCAAGCTACAACCTCAACACAGAGGAGCAACGTGCGATGCGTGTGTGGTTGAAAAATTTGAAAGTTCCATCTAGATTCTGCTCTAGCATAAGGAGTATTGTGTCAATGAAAGACCTTACACTGACCAATTACAACTCACATGATTGTCATGTCATGCTGACTACTTTCCTCCCTGTTGCCATCAGGGCTATAAATCCGATGTTCTTAAAGATGGCAATCACCAGGTTGTGCTACATTTTCAACAAGGTCTCATAGAAGGTTATTGACCGCGATGAGCTGCCGTCACTTCAAGAATTCATGGTGAAGACTCTGTCACAGCTTGAGATGTGTTTCCCCCCATCATTCTTTGATATAATGGTTCACCTTGTGACGCACATGGTGCCGCAAATAGAGGCATTGGGGCCCATGTATTTGCATGAGATGTGGACTTATGAGTGTTTCATGTCAGTACTGAATGGCTATGTATCAACTCGTGCTCGTCCTGAGGCGTCCATGATAGAAGGGTACTGTACCGAAGAGGCCATTGTTTCTGGTGGCCCATTCTGCAATAGTGTCCTAAAAGACCAGATTGCAATAGGTTTGCCCCCGTCACAACATGAGGGTAGGCTGCATGGAAGTGGGAGGACTAGACGGAAATCTTTTATCCCGTCAGATTACAAGGTAGTCCTCGAAGCACACTATAGCGTCCTGCATCAGCTCTCGATAATGGATCCTTTGATCGAGCGTGACACGAATGATCTTCGCCAACATAATGGTGGGCACACGGACGATTGGGTTAAGCAGGAACACAAGCGTCGGCTCATCGCATGGCTAAGGGAGCAGGACATTCCAGATGGGGAAAGGTTTGAGGAACAAACCATCAAGAAGTTGTCGTGTGGACCATCACGCCAGGTCACGACATGGCAAACCTACGACATCAGTGGCTTCACATTTTGTACCAAGTCCAAGGACAAAAAGAGCATGGCACAAAATAGTGGTGTTCGATGCGAGGCCATAGATGATGTAACTGGTGAGATTAGTACATACTTTGGCTTCGTTGAGGACATATGGGAACTAGACTATGGTACACTTTAGATACCTGTGTTTCGATGCCAATGGGTTGAAGACAAACATGTCATAGGGGACAACTATGGTCTCAGAGTTCTTGATCTAAGTAAGGTAGGTTACAAAGATGACCTGTGGATCCTTGCTAACCGTGCCGCATAGGTCTTCTATGCTGAACAAATCCTTTCTAAAAATGAGAAGAAAAGTTACGACAAGCCGAAGCATATAGTTTTCCCTAGGAAGCAACAAGCTCTAGGAGTTGATGGTGTAACTGATCTGGAGGATTTTAACCAATTCAACGACATGTCTCTCTTTGTAGACCATCCAGTGAAGATAAGACACGTTGATCGAAGTATCCCACAAAGTTCGTTGCCATGGGTGCGCCCCGATGGACAAGGAAGAACAGTAGCTAGCTAGATTCTATTTGTCATTTGTCATGTAATCCATTTCTATTTCAACATGTATCCTATGCTACATTTAACATGTCTACATTTATCTATTTTAAAATGTTTACATTTCTCTATTTTAACATGTTTACATTTCTCCAATAACCCTAAACCCCTAGGTATACCCTAAACCCTAAAACCCTAGCTAAACCCCTAAAAAAACTTAACCCCTAAACCCTAACAAAACTTAACCCCTAAACCCTAAAAAACTCAAAAACCCTAGCTACCCTAAACCCTAAACCCCTAGCTAAACCTAAACCCTAACAAAACCCTAAACCCTAGTTAAACCCTAAAACCCTAGGTAAACTAAATCCCTAGCTTAATAAAACATACAGACTATTATTGAAAAAATAAATTTAAAAACATTTATACTGGCGGTTCTAAATATGAACCGCCAGTGTAAAAACATTATACTGGCGGTTCTAAATATGAACCGCCAGTGTAAAATCTTTATACTGGCGGTTCTCAATATGAACCGCCAGTGTAAAATCTTTATACCGCCAGTATAAACTATTTACACTGGTGGTTCCTTAGGATAACCGCCTGTATAAATGGACCGAATATAAATCGCGGGTTCCCCGTCCGAATTTTCACTAAGTCTAGAGGAGCCCGCCTTTTTTCCCCGACGCCGTCAGGCTGCCGGATTTTCCCGTGCCCTCGCCGTAGCCGTGCCCTAGCCGCATCCGTGCCCTAGCCGCTACTGTGACTTCGCCGTAGCCGTGCCCTCGTCCCACCGCCTCGCCGCAGCCGTGCCCTCGGTCCCACGGCCACGGCACCGACGACCCGCGCCGCGTCGCCGTCGTCCCACGCCGCGCCGCCAAGTCCATTCACCGGTAAGCCTTCCCTGACCATCCCAATTGTATTTGCACCCTGACCTTCCCTGCTCCAGTGGCTCGGTGGCGTGCGCGACGGCGAGTGGCGCGCACGGTGGCGCGGGTGGCGCGGCGGCAAGTGGCACGGTGGCGAGGGCGCGCGCGCGGTGGCTCCTCCCTGTCTCCGATGGCGTCAGCAGTGGTGGCAGGCGGCCGGCGGTGGTGGCTCGGTGGTGGCAGGCGGCCAGCGGTGGTGGCTCGTTGGTGGTAGGCGGCCGGCAATGGTGGCTCGGTGTCCGGCGGCGCTAGCTGCGCTAGCTAGTGGGCCGGCCTACTAGTGGGCTAGCCTGCTAGCTAGTGTAGGCTGGTTTTCATTTTTTTTGGTTTTTTGTAATTGGTTTTTTGTTTAATTAGGGTTTTAGTTTAATTAGGTTGTAATTAGGTTCTAATTAGTGTAGTTTAGGTTTTTATTTTAATGAGTTTTTTGTTTAATTAGGGTTTTAGTTTAATTAGGTTGTAATTAGTGTAGTTTAGGTTTTCATTTTAATGAGTTTTTTGTTTAATTAGGGTTTTAGTTTAATTAGGTTGTAATTAGTTTACTTTAGGTTTTTATTGTAATTAGTTTTTTTGTGTAATTAGGGTTTTAGCTTAATTAGGTTGTAATTAGTGTAGTTTAGGTTTTTATTTTAATGAGTTTTTTGTTTAATTAGGGTTTTAGTTTAATTAGGTTGTAATTAGTGTAGTTTAGGTTTTCATTTTAATGAGTTTTTTTGTTTAATTAGGGTTTTAGTTTAATTAGGTTGTAATTAGTTTACTTTATGTTTTTATTGTAATTAGTTTTTTTTTAATTAGGGTTTTAGCTTAATTAGGTTGTAATTAGTGTAGTTTAGGTTTTTATTTTAATGAGTTTTTTGTTTAATTAGGGTTTTAGTTTAATTAGGTTGTAATTAGTTTACTTTAGGTTTTTATTGTAACTAGTTTAATTCATATTTTATGTTAGATTACCGTGATGACGACTCCACTATCAGAGTCCTCTCAACATAACGAGCCGAGTGAGCAACAATATCAAAGTCCAAGTGATCCGTGTCCCAGCGTAGATAGAAAGGCTCGTCGTGAAATGGAGCGCGACCCTACTTACGATCCACGAGAAGACGAGGTAATATACACGGAGTTCAACGAATCCCTTCTATCCATATATGTACTCATCCATGATTTCATGTGTGCGCCTAATTTTATGAACAGGAGGTCGTGTCTCAAATGCGACAACTAGGAGAAGAAGAATTGCAACACGAAGACCAAGGGCCAGAACCTACCGATACGAGCACTGAAGAATCAAGGAAGAGGAAACTGAGTGATCGGAAACGAGGTGACAAGGGATCAAACAAGTGGGATAGTAACACATATAGGGTGCTAGACGTAAGTGCAAAAGGAGAGCCCCTAACTCTCAAGAGGTGCAAGCTAAGTTTCGAAACGCGATTGGTTTCTTAGTTAGGGATAATCTTGATATCACAATATCTTCAGTGGAAAGATGCGCCAGATTCGGTCAAGGCAAACTTGTGGCAAAAGTTGTCAAAGAAGTTTGTTCTGCCTCGGGGTTCAGAGGAACTCGTAAAGGGTTATGCAATGAGGCAGTTGGCCATCACATTTCGCAACTGGAGGTCTGAATTGAACAGCAAATATGTGAAGACAGGGTTGGACCCCACCAGCAAGTACAATATTACAGAAGGTCAGTGGGCTGTTTTCAAAGAGCAGAAGACTAACCCAGAATTCTTGGCCCGGAGCCAAGCGAACTCAGCACTTGCTAAGAAGAACAAGTACCACCACCACCTTGGCACAGGTGGTTACAAGCGGCAGGTTCCCAAATGGAGGGAAGAAGAGGCTGCGAAGAAGGCAGCAGGGTTGCCAGTGTTATATGAGGAACTTGGCTGGCTTCGTGCTCGCAAACCAAGAGAAATATCTGAGTCAAGTGCATCTTTTTCTGATCCAATGGTTGAAGAAGCCGCGAAGAATATTTATGAGACGACAGCTCATGTGAAGGAAGGAGGTGCCAGGCCACAAAGGGAGCGGGACATCCTTACTCTTGGTCTTGGTAACCCCGAGCACCCTGGTCGTGTACGAGGCATCTCATCAAGGCTAGGATGGAAAGAAGGATTCGGCGAGGAGTGGGCCGGAATGTACAAGAAGCGTGATCCATACAAGGAGGACTTAAAAGATTTTTTTAAGGAGCAGGCAAAGCAAGCCTTCAAAGACATGGTGACTAAATTAGTAGCAAATCCTGATACCGAGCTTGCACAACAATTGGTAGGTGTCATGTCTACTGTTTAACAAAGGACTAACACCCAACAGTCTTCGCAGATGCAGCTGGTGCTGGTGACATAGCCCTTGGGAGCTCAGCAGTTGATAGCACAGTCTCCAAATGTTCCAAGCAGTGTCGTGTCTACGACAAAGGTTCGCTATCCAGTTGATGCCATTGACATGCCAACGCCTTTCTCACTAGTCATAAGCTATGGCATTACCAATGTTCGTACTAGGGAAGTAGGCACTGGCTTCGCAATCCCTGGACGGACGTTTCATGGTGCAAACATTCCAGATGAGTACTGCAGGGTCGAAGTGGTGACCGTAGTGCAAGGACATGAGGATGACATGTTGGACATCCCTGCACCCGAGGGCATTGAAATATTGGGACAAGCCATCAAGAATTTCATCCTTTGGCCTAGGCGAGACATCAAGTTGAGTGGGCCACCACCATCTACCGAGCATAGCATTCATAATGACCCACCGCCGTCATCATCACCTAACCGGCCTCTTCCTAGCTCACCAAATTCGCCTGTGCATCCAATTCCAGAACCTCCGCCACCAGCATCTCCTATCAACTGTCCACCTTCCCTAGCAAGCAAAGAGAAACAACCTGAGGAAACATCGACCCCAACGGGCCCACAAGAGAAACAATATGAGCAAACATCGACCCCAGTCAGCCTTACAAACCAAAGAAAAAACCCCCCACCAGCAAAGAAGAGGAATGTTGTTCCCAAAATGGTCTCGCCACACCGGCCAAAGCAAAAAACTGCTGGGACCATGCTGTGGTTGTCAGGAATAGCACGCAAGCCGCACAAGTCGTGTCGTTGAGTGTTCTGAGGCTGAGAAATCGGGGAAATCTTCTGTGAAGACCATACAGATCAGGAAGCCAACGAAAGAGGATTATGAAAATGTCCATGATACATATGTGCCGGGCATGCTGCTTCTCACTTGGGAAAAGGTAACCCAAATCCCATCTCTAATTAAAAGAATGCATGACTGGTACATTAGAGTAGCTTCTGTTGGCATCGACGCTCTGAGCGTATGTATACCACCAAGAGCTTTTATGAACGGGCGAAGTAAAGCTGTGGTCATGTTCGAGGACATGCACTTGATGATGAACCTCAAGAGACTCGACGTTCAGCTCGTAACAGTGTGGGCATTGTAAGTGTCGCTCATATACTCACTTGGTTATTATTTTGATGTATTATGTTTCAGTCTATGAGATTCATTTGCACATGTGCCTTGCAGACTACAACATGACCAGCAGGAGGAGAGATTTGGTATCGATCCTTATTCACACGCAGAAGAGAGGATTGGCTATCTCGACCCCACTGAAATATGCGAGGAGCGGCACACATTCAGGATCGGAAAGGACAATGACAAATTGAAGGACAATGACTGAGGAAGAAGCTCAGCAGATTATTACTAAGCTAAAAAAAGAGATGGAAGACAAATACTGCCTATACTTAGGAAATTCAATGCTTCAATTTCAAGATAGGCAAGTCATAATGGCCCCATACAACTTTAGGTAAGCTCGAATTTCTTTTTACAATTAATGTTATTATTGTCTAATCCATATATATATATATATATATATATATATATATATATATATATATATATATATATATATGTGGCCCCGACCCATGCATCACGAGAACTTGATTCGTGTAGGGACCATTGGATTTGTTTTTATATTTATCCAAGGCAGGGAAGGGTGCCTGTCTTTGACTCCGCAGATTATGATCCCACTACGTATGCGATATTCTTGACCTTCTTAGAGAGGTACGTAAGCCGAGAAATATTTGCATTCTTTTCTCGACATTGAGAATATATAACTTGGTGATTCTTTCGAAATCATAGGGCATATAGGTGGTATAAATTAAAAGGCGAAAAGCACGACAAAAACGAAAAAGGACCATTAACAATAAATTACATGTGGCCGGTATGTTAGTTATTTATAACTACATATTTATCATCTATGTACAACACATAAGACAATGTTGCAACTAATTAAATATTCATTTATCTGTTTACATATATAGTGCCACAAGCAACCAGCCGGATCGGTCCACTGCGGATTCTATGTCTGTGAGTTTATGAGGGAGTCCGGACGATACATCAAGAACGTTGATAAGGTAAGTAATAGTCATTATAACCTTAAAGTTACAAATGTGTATATGATGTTTATACATATTAATTAATATAGTTATAACTACAGTTGCGGAATTATAAAAAACTCAAGGCGCAGAACATGAGCACGGAGACTTTATACAACATAGTTGAGAACATGTGCTCATTCATCATGAAACATGTTATTCCAAGCAACGGGAATTATCACGACAATCAAGACACTCTAGGAAGTGAAGAGTTCAGAGAGCTAACGGAAATCAGCATGCTAGGGCTTACCCGAGAGGGTTATTAATTAGATGTGTAAATTTGAGATGTTATCACATGTAACTTTGATGAACATATATATATGTATATATTATGAGCACAGTCCTTTGATGTATATAAATATACTGTATAATAATTAAATTTTGTTTTACTATATTTGATCATGATCTAATACAGCTTAATATCTACAATAAATAAATAAATACATATATATGGCCGGGTAGGGGGCTGAAATTCCCTAAAAAGGGCGGCAATCTCTACTGGCGGTTGCCTGTGAACCGCCAGTGTAAATATATTTCCACTGGCGGTTCCTTAAAACTGCCAGTGGAAAATTTCCACTGGCGATTCACAGGCAAGCGCCAGTGGAAAGATTTATTTTCACTGGCCTCTCTCACTGGCGGCCCTATGAAACGCCAGTGAAGATGGCTTATTAACCGCCACTATAGAGCTCCTGTGTACTAGTGCTCTCTTTTTATTTTATTCAAACACACTAACTAACCTAAACACTATTTATTTGATTTTCAAATTTTATTTCACTAGCTAAGTCACACGAAAAGCATTATGATACAATAATAAAGATGGAAAACTTATACTTAGCTGGATTTAAGTGGAGGGTGCCCTCCCCCAAGCTAGGATATTGACGAGGTCTTTGATGTTGCAAGTTGAGTGATCCTTATGGGAGCAAGGTGTACCGGCAGCGTAAGGGCGTCGGGTTGACTAGCTCTTTGATCTTGTATTATCCTGTAAAACTCAATTGCCAATAAGAATACCAAATTTCATGGAGAGGGGTTAGGTTAATACCACTCCATGGTAAGTGATTGGTTTTATATTTCCAGCAGAAGTTTTCTAATTGAGTGGACCTTCATGTGCCCACATATTTTTGGGTTTTTTTCTAAAAAGTGAGGACCTCCATGTGCCCTTATATTTTTGGTATTTTTAGATTTTCTTATGGCACTTTGGTGAACCTTCATGTGTTCACATATTTTTGGTATTTTATGACTTTATAAAACAGACTCGATAATCGCATAGGTATAGTTACCTGATAACTAGGGGATGCTCCTTCCCCAAGCTAGATGTTTAGCAATACTTGGTGTTGATGATCTTTAGAGTGGGCTTACCAGCAGCAGTCTGGTGGGTGCCACTGATGGACTCACTCCTCAGACATAGTGTTATCCTGCATAATTATACTCAAACAAGAAAACCAAAACTCGAGGCTCGAATGTGTTAAGGGGTTAGCAGTCAGCCAATAAGTAATTGATTATTCTCTGAGTTGATTTTAATTGACAGATTCTAGTAGGATTCTCTTTTTAGGGTTTTCTAACTTTCTTATGCAACAATCAAATATGTATTGCATGCTGTATATTTTTATGCCACCACAGAGAATATTTATTCTCATGGGGCTTTAATGTTTTATGATGCAATAAATAAGGCAATAAAGATTTTTCTCTTCTTTTTTTTTGATATACATAAAGATGAATATGCTAAAGTAAAATTACTAATGTAAATTATGAATACTAATTAATTAGATAACTACAATGTTACCTTATGGCAAGGGTGCGGGATTTAAAGTCTGCCGATAGGACTTTTTTTTCCACACTTGTGTATCTCTGCATCTTAGAGATGAAGGTCTTGATGGTTGCACCTCTGGTGATGGTGATGTCACTTTTGTTTTTTTTTTTTGCTTGGCCAGCAGGTTGAAGTAGAGCATTAATAGTGGAAGCTGGTAGAACTTTCACTTGTAGAATTTTGGGAATTAACAAATTTTGCTCAAAGTGTTGTCCTATTTGCACAACCAAGGTAGAGATCAAATGCATGGGCTCTGCTGGTGGAAAAACGCCAACAGAACCAAATCTATCTCTTTATTTATTCTTCTCTAGCCTTAGGCACATTGAACAAGACAAAGTTGATATTGCATAATTTGTTTTACTCATGACATGAGTGGTAAGATCAGACAATTAAGCATTAATGTTCCATTTAAGTTCATATGGCAGAAAAGATTTAAATTTTTTAACCAATGGAATGGTTGTCTATCTCAACATAATATATAAATTTTCACATGAGTATGACTATCATCTTCCAAAGATAGAATGCAATGTTTTAGCACATTTGGTTAAGATTGAGATCAAAAGAATGATGCCATGAACAATCTTAAAGGACAAAGCATGTTGAGTTAATTAGGTTAATCAATTAAAAGATGTAACTCTAACATATTTGTGTCTTTATTTATCTGCATTCTAAGATCAAGAGGAAAATAGTGACCACTTACCTTAAGATATTACCTTCATTATTAGAGCGTGATGGCACTAAGTAATGAAGGGTTGATGACTGGTGGTTCTTTCCTTCTCTTGCATCTTGAGTTGCTCATGAGCATCTTGTCTCCTTTGTTGTTTATCCTCTTTGCCACCTTTTGCTTCTTTGATCTTATGACACCTTGTCACTCCATTCATTATTATGCCTGCAACAGATTAGTAGACAACACATACCCGAAGGGATGTACAACTTTGGAACATAGGTTGTTTGTCCAGAATTTTATCATGTTCCCTCTACGCTACTAAGAAGATAGGGTTGATATTATGTTAGCATAGATCATGTTCTATACCGGCATGAATTGAGTCCAAGTAACCTGCGGCAGAAGATAAAGTGAATGAATCATTAATACTCGCAGTTCTTCCATCCATAATGAATGAGCTATGTCTTCCTCTGCAAAGTTATTGAAGTTCAGCATGTGCCCTGTCTCATCTCTGATTTGAATTTATCTCGTGACTTACCCAAATTAAGTTGGAAGTTTTCTGCAAGGGTTAGTCCACCAAAATATCCAATATCTACTACAGCATACGAGCGGCTCAAAAATGAACCTAGACACCACGTCCAATTTGACTTAGGAAGGCATTTTAACCTAAACACCACGCTTAATTCAAAAAGCCTTTGAAAGTGAAATCATCACACCTCTTGGTTCGAAAATCAAACTAAACACCTTGTCTAATTATGATTCTAGAAAAACAGTTTAAACTAAGCACCATGCCTAATTTTAAAAGGTATATGAAATTTCTCCAAACCTTAAGTATACTATAGCGAACAAAGGTAACATGAAAGTTTATAGAGAGTTATGCAAACAGAGATGAAAGAGCATGATTATTGATTAACAATTTGAACATAAATTGACACGGTAGAGACAACCAATATTAGCAACATAAGATTTTCTAAAAAAGCCCATTCCCCCAAGCTTGAATTTTGCAAAGTAAAGTTAAGTTTGGATGGATTAATGTTGCATGATGATTGGTTGAACATACCTAATGATGTCATCCTTCTACTTCAAGTCTGGAATGGTTAGTGACAAAAATACCTGAGGGAATATTTTTATAATTATAATTACTATGCTCAATTCTTAAGGGTATTACATCAAAAGGTACAAGCTCACGTTATTTTTCGAGAGTGGTTATTTTAGGACACAAATTCATTCTTGGGAGACCTTCTAATTATTACACTTTTAGTTAATAAACTTAGATTAAAAACCTTTGAAATAAGATCAAACACTCCGAAACTAGGCACCATGCTTCATTTAAGAGATGTATGAAATTATTCCAGCCATAAACTGTAGTTAGTAAAGGTAGCATGAAAGCATTACAAGGATTTATTCAAATAGAGATAAAATATGCAAGTGGTATGGATGTATGCAAGAACTAAACATGCTATGGATTTGATATGAGGGAATATAAACTAAATGGTTTGGATGCATGGATTAAAATAAAAATGCAATGAGATGCAAAAATTAAAAGATAACTACTCAAAAGTTTAAAGTCCATGAGCAAGACTTTCTCACCTTCTTGATCATACTTACCATGACTTGTGTGTAGCACAGCCTCTATATTCGTCATTTGAGATGTGATATGAATTGTTGTGACGATGACCTCCTTCTCCAATCTACACAGGGTTAGAAAGAAATACATATATGTGTGCAAACCTGTGAGATGGCAGGGTTTCATTATTGATGAATCTTGAATATTCAGGCACCCTGGGCTCTTCAATGTATCTTCTTGTCTTGTGGAAACTTGCCGAAAGGTCAAAATGGCTTCTGCTGTCTTGTCTTATTTCACAATTCAACAGAACAGGGGTAATCCTACTAAAGCTAGTGGTACATTAAATTAGAAGACATCAAGATCACTATCAAAATCCTTATGCCAATTGATTCCCCGGCAACGGCGCCAAAAATGCTTGTTGGTATTTATTAAGTGCAAATAGAATATGAAAGATTCCGCAAGCGCATAGAATACCATTGTAGCATTTTACCCGGAGTATTCTAGGTATCATTATTTATATTTTACCACAGGGAAACAATGGTTAAAGAATCTGATAGCTACCAACATGTATCTACTAACTTAGTAGACCAACTAGACTATAATAGGGGTAAGTGATAAATGATAGGAGTTATGCATAGTAATCCCTTATAAGATAAATGAGTAGTCTAGCTAAGTTGAGAGGACAACGGGAGAGTTTAGTTCCTAAATACTTCTCTATTACTTGGGTTCTAAGATAACTAAAGGATAGGTAGGTAAAGCAATCACACAATAGCACTTTGGAGCAACAGTACCTTTCCGATTCTTGAATAGACTGGGAAGGGGTAATCGGGAGAAGGCTGCCAAAAAGCTCTACGAAACACCAACTCCGACGTGGTGGAATACGAAGACCGACAGAGCTGTCACCTCTGGGGCTACCACAACTAACCATAAGAATTGGGCGCAATTTCAGGTAAACACTACCTAGACACCACATCTACACCAATGAATACTACTCTAATCACATGTGATAACTAGAGCACTCAATACGAACGGGGATCTTATACCAAAGTATAACAACTATACTAACCAATCACATAATAAAGCATAGAAGTAAATAGAAAAGATAGATATATAAAAGCATAAGTCTTACAAAGATGAGATACAAAGATATACCAGACCCCTGAAGACTTCTCCCGAACCGAAGCATGGCTCCGCTCTCTCTAACTCTCAACTAGAACTAATCTACTACATTGGAGAGAGGTTATCCTTCAATGGGCACCTCTCCATCCAATCCCTAACTAGAGAATATGAATTATAATAATGAAAGGGATGAAGCGCAGGGGTCCCTAGGGGCTGTATATATAGGGGCGTCTGGCCTCCCCTCCACCTTGGGTAAGCAATATGGTACTAAGCCTTTCCACCATGTGCACATAGGTTTTAATGGGCCAAATTCTAATTTAGGCCCAATTAATCCCGCAACCTTTAATTAATCCCGCAGCTCAGGTTTTAGAATCTTGCAGTGTTTGTAAAATCCATATCTCTTTATTGCGGACTCCAAAACTAGCAAACCATAGGTCCGTTTCGATCGTCTCGATGAGCTCTATGCAATGGTGAGCTCCAATTCCTCATTTGAGATACTTTTATTTGGTGAAAAATTAAATATCCTTTTATACCCTTCAAAACAAGTGAGAACACCAAAACTCGTGGAACTTGTTAGAATCAAACCCTATAACTATGTTGTGGATTGTTTTATGCCCTTGATTCGTGTTTAGTTGATGGGTAAAAATGAGCAATAACTATCGTCAACAAGGTGTATAGGTGGATGACACTTCATGCTTGATCCCAACTTCAACACAATATACTTCAATGTTTGCGTTATCAAATTCTTTGCCATTGTCACTTCTAATCTTCTTAATCTTCACTTCAAATTCATTTTGTGCTCTCTTGGCAAACTTCTTGAAAGATGCGGCAACTTCAGTCTTGTCATGAAGAAAGAACACCCAAGTGTATCTTGAAAAATCATCAACAATCATAAGGCAATAGAGCTTGCCACCAATACTTGCATAAGTTGTTGCCCCAAATAAATCCATGTGAAGTAGCTCTAATGGTCTTGAAGTTGATACAAATGACTTGGATGGATGTGTATTTGCCACTTGCTTACCAGCTTGACAAGCACTGCACAACTTGTCCTTCTCAAATACAACATCTTTCAATTCTCTCACCATCTCCTTCTTCAATAGCTTCTTGAGTGTGCTCATCCCAACATGTGCAATCCTTCTATGCCAAAGCCACCCAAGAGATTGTTTGGTGAATAGACAAGTCTTCAAATTTGCATCTTCCGAGTTGAAGTCCACTAGATAGAGGTGATTGTACCAAAAATCCTTGAATATCACTTCATTGTCATCCTTCTTGGAAACAACCACTTCTTCACTTGTAAATAGGCATTGGAAGCCAAGATCACACAATTGACTAACGGATAGCAAGTTGAAGCTTAAAAAAGAAACTAGAAGCACATTTGAGATAGAATTATCATTTGAGATAGCCACTTTGCCAAGCCCTTGCACTTTGCTCTTGGAATTGTCACCAAATGTTATCTTTCCTTGGTCTTCTACATTGTCTTCTAGTGAGGTGAGCATACGAGCATCACCGGTCATATGTTGAGTGCATCCACTATCAATTACCCAATGAGAGCCACCGATCTTGTAGTTCACCTACACACAACAAATCAAGCTTGATGTTTAGGAACCCATACTTGAGAAGGGCTCCGAACTTTCTCAACCAAAGCTTTAGCCACCCACAATTGCTTAGGACTATTCTTGTTAGGGGGACATAGGAACATCACTTTGACCTTGCCCTTAGAATCCTTTCTAAGCATGTAGTGAGAATTAAATGCAAAGGGCCTAGTATGCTTGGGCAAAGGTTGTGGTGTTGGTGTCTTGCACTCATGAGCAAAGTGATCTTCTTGTCCACATTCAAAGCATCTCTTTGGCTTGGGCTTGGGCTTGCTCTTTGCTTTGTTGAGATGATTTTGAGCTCTAATGTTTTGCACTTTCTCACCCATGTAGCCAATCCCACTACTATCAAACTTCATCACGGTGTTCATAAGGAGATCACTTTGAAGATATTGGCCTCTTGTGAACCTTTGCAACCCAATGGTGAGGTGACTCTTTTCTTGCTTCAACTTTTTGTTCTCTTCCAACAAGGTAGCAAGTTGACACTTCTCACTCTTAAGGATCTTGTTTTCTTCTCTAAGCACCTCAACTTCATCATCTTCTTGCACCGTTTCAATGACAATGGTGTTGGTGGTTGATTGCTTCTCAAGCTCTTTCTTCAAGTTCTCATTCTCAATCTTGAGCTTCAAATAGTCATCATGGCAATCGGCCACCACCACTTCCCTGCCTTTGCTACTACCACCTTGCTCAATGATCTCATCAATCAAGTCATCACATGATGTAGCTATGTCACACTTAACAACAAGGTTAGGAGCATCATGTGTTTCATTGGAAAGCAAGTCATAAGCCATAGCAAGGTTGTCATGATTCACTTTTACTTGAGTATAGTCCCTCTTTTAGCTTGTTGTAGCTAGTGGTGAGCTCAATGTGCATCCTCTCAAGTTTATCATATTTTTCTTTGAGCTCCTTTATGTTGGATTTGAGCTCCATGAGCTTGGATGACACATTTTGTTTTTTCTCTTTAAGCTCATCACTTGCTTTAGTGAATTGTTCATTCTTAGCTAAGAGGTTTCCATTCTCAAGCTTTAGTTTTTCATTCTTACTTGTTAGCTTTCTTATCATTTTAGTGTAATCATTTAGCAAGCTAGCAAGTTCATCATATGTTGGTGAATCATACTCATTGTCACTATCACTACCCTCATCATCACTTTGTACCATCTTGTCCTTAGCCATGAGGCAAAGGTGTGTTGGAGATGAGGATGGTGATGGTGGTAGAGGAAGTGAAGTCCCAATCACAAGAGCGGCCACCTTTCTTTCTCATCATCACTTTCTTCACCGGAAGAGCCACTTGAAGATTCAATATCGGTGAGCCAATCACCAACAATGTAAGCCTTGCCATTCTTCTTGTTCTTGTGAAATCGCTTCTTCTTGAATGTCTTGTCCTTCTTCTTCTCATCATCACTCTCATCACTAGAGTCTTGCCTTTTCCTTGTTCTTGTTCTTGAACTTGTCTTTCTTGGGCTTAGGGCATTGATGAGCAAGATGCCCAAGCTCTCCATAATTGTAGCAATCCATCTCGGAGATGGGCTTTCTTTTGCTACTAGTGAAGAACTTCTTCTTATTGGAATCAACCTTGATTCCCTTGTTGTTGAGCTTTTTGAGCATCTTGGTGATCTTCCTCGCCTTGAGAGCAATCTCCACATCGTCACCATCATCATCACTTGTGGAGTCAAGAGAAGAATACATGACTTGAGATTTGCTTTCTTGTCAGCCTTGAGAGCTAAGTCTTTCTTCTCTTTTTTCTTGGATGATGAGCCATCTTGGGGAGTGATCTTCATGTACATCTCATGAGCATTGACTTTCCCCAAGATTTGAGTGGAAGTTGCATTGGAGAGATCCCCTTGATGAAGCACTGGTCACAATGTGACCATACTTGTCAATAGGGAGAGCATTGAGGATCCTCCTTATAACTTTGGCTGGGGTAATTTGAGTGAGCCCAAGGCCATTGACTTCCTCTACAATGATATTCAATCGAGAATACATGTCATTAACATTTTTATTAGAGAGCATCTTGAAAGAATTGAGCTTATCAATGATAAGGTAGTATCGTTCCTCTTGCTCATTCTTAGTTCCCTCATGGAGCACACAAATATCCGACCATAGTGCATGGGCATTTTTGTGGTTCCTCACACGGTTGGACACCTCTTTGCTAAGGCCTCGAAAGATGATGTTGCGAGCCTTAGCATTCCACTTTTCGTGCTCTTCCTCAACGGGTGTGAGGGTTGCGCCGGATTTGGGAGTGGGCTACCCTTGTGTGGTGGCTTTGTGAACACCAAGGTCTACCGCCTCAAGGCATGCCTCCATACGAATTTTCCAATAAGGAAAATCGTTACCGTCAAAGATGGGAGGGGGGCCATCATGACCATCGGACATCCTTCTCTTGGCGGTTAAGCCAAATTAGTGAGCACAAGGCTCTGATACCAATTGAAAGGATCGAGGATGCCCAAGAGGGGCGGCGAATTGGGCAACTAGTAAATTTTTTGAAATACAATTCAACCTATCGCCATTTGCCCAATCTCACCCCACAAGTGCTTGTGTATGATCTAAGCCTAAAACAAGTTATGCAACCTGGAGCCAAGTCCTATCACAAGTATAATACTCTAGAAAAGTAAAGAACACAAAGTAATGCGGGAATGTAAACGTGATAGAAAGACAAAGCCGATTTTTTCTCGAGGTATCGGAGAGTCGGCATTCCCCACTAGTCCTCGTTGGAGCGCCCACGCAAGGGTGTAGCTCCCCCTTGATCTTCACAAAGACCAAGTGCTCTCTACGAGCTGATCCTTTGCCTCTCCGATGCGGTGGATCACCCACAACCGCTCACAAGCTTGGCTTGGGCCGCCCATAAGC